>JAVQJL010042585.1:0-87183 GCA_036024295.1 Nannoperca obscura
ATTTAGGTAAACAATGGCTGCCTGGCTCCGCCCACGTACTGACAAAAAGAAAAACTCCTCGCGAGCGAGCAGGTGAAAGTTTTGCGAGCAGGAGAGCAGTGATGGTGCTCGCGCGCGACTTCAGATGCTGCGCGCGCGAAAAGCTTAGTTTTCTCCTCGCGACCTGCAATGTTGCTCGGCTGTTTAAATTACGCGCGCGAGCATCTAATATGCGCACGCACTTTTTGGCAGCGATATGCCGCCATACCCTCTCTCTGAAGTCTCCTGTCACGATCTAGACTTTCTAAAGCCAGACAACAGAGCCAAGAGGAGGGGCTGAAGTGGAGGTTTTCCCTCAGACCACTTGAAATAGTATTTATGGCATTTTTGCCCAATGCCACCAAAACAATAGTGCCACCCCCAGATTTAAAGTGTTTGGACGGTTTGCAGGGGTTCAAGGTATTTTATATACAGTGGCTGTGTGTCTCTTACCGTGACCCAGGGTACTTGCTGAGGGTGGCCAGGCTGCTGGTGTACATGTGTCCTCCTACATCGATATGGACAGGTGCGTTGGTTTTGGTGAGCTTGGCTGGTGTGGGGATGCCAGATCCCACAGGAGACACAGAGACCAGCTGCTGACTCGACATACTGCTGCTTCTGCCACGGCTGTCCTGGGACACAAAACATGCACACACATACACAGTAGTGGTAGTACCAGTATAAAATTATAGTAGTATTATTAGTATTAGTGCCTACTTAGCTGCTACTTAGCTTTGAGTCTCAAATTAGTTTTCAAATGTATCACCAGTCTTTCCAGATACATCCAAAGACAAGACAAGTGAATACTGGACTTACATTGATTAGGTGGCCAGAGACATGACTACAAATGAAGGCTAATGTTGCTTCATGTCTGTTGGGTGTGTAAAGAGGCAACTGTTGGCTGCGTTTGCAAGAACAGGTCATTATATGTCAAACGTGTGTTCACACCTTCTTCTGCTGTCTGCAAGTGGCCAGAAAATGCAGCTCTAAGTACTGCATTACATTTCAAATAGAATGTCATTTTAGGTTATATAATCGTCAGGCCTATGGGATTACTGTTCCATCAATATAGTCTATCGGGCAAATGTTTCCAAGGCTACCTTTCTCTGCAGTGAGCCAATCACAGTGTACCCTGTGACATCCTGTGAGCTGGCTGGCAAGTGTTCGAGGAGTGCTGATGATTTAGAATCATAGCTGCCAGATAATGCCAGGAGCCTTACAGCAAGCAAAGAAATTCAAGGACAGCCTGTCAGGCACATCATAGTGCTCTGCAGAGCATCAGCTATTCCAGTTTGCCTTGTAGGCTACTTTACCAAGCCAGGTGCCTGGCAACAAGCAAAGCATTAAGCTCAGGAAGAAGCAACTGGCAGCCTGGTATGAGGCCAGTGCCGGACAGGCTGGGAACAAAGGTCCCTGGGCTTTCACTCAGCGCTCCTTTTGATTGTGCTGTTCTCTTTCATTTTGTTCCAAACTCCTCTCTTCAACCCTTTATTGTCTTCTGTCAGTTCTAAGACTTGCATGGTCAGACCTCAACACTGTGTTGTCTGTGACTAGTGACTTTTAGTCTAGTTCTATCCACAACACTGACCACGCACACATAAATATTTCACTTCTGTAAGATTTGTATGATTCTAGCATGATTTAAAGGTACATGATGGCACATGTTTGAAAACAGATCCCTGTCCAACAACAATAAGGGGATTTATAAGCCTACACACAGGGGATTTTCATGTGCAAATCATCATCATCATCATCACCATCAGCAGTATTTATGGTCGGGACATATGGGTTGTGCCAGTACTGCATGTATTTTCCTAACGAGTCGTTGATCCTGGAGTAAAGTGTCACACTACCTGTATAAACCTGTATGTTGCGGATGGACACACCGGCTGTAGGCTGTTTGCCTTGCCGTGTTACCTGCGCTGGCCCCGCGGCGTGCAGTGTTTCAATGTGGGGCATCTTGGCTCTCGCGGGCACTGGCTCGCTCTCGTTCCACTCCACGGGCAGTTCCGCGTGTTTCCCGGGGCGCACGCACAGCTTCTTGGCGTTGGGAGCCTCGTTGTCGTCCTCCGTGCTGGCCCCCCTCGCTGCTGCTGTTGTTGTTGTTGTTGTTGTTGGTGGTGGTGGTGGTGGTGGTGGTGTGTTTATTGTCGTCGCTGCCGTTGCTGTCGGTGTCTGCTGCGGCTTCAGGTCCG
Source organism: Nannoperca obscura (assembly GCA_036024295.1). Lineage (NCBI taxonomy): Eukaryota > Metazoa > Chordata > Actinopteri > Centrarchiformes > Percichthyidae > Nannoperca > Nannoperca obscura. Next base: position 2,214 of record JAVQJL010042585.1, read on the forward strand.
CAGGCTCGGTTACCCGGCGGAGATACGGGATCACGAGCTGGAGGTGAGACTGCGCGTGACCGTTGACCGTTTCCGAGGCAACGTAAAGCGTCGTAGTCGGCCTGGAGCCAGCGGCGCCCACGATGCTGTTGAGCGTTGCTATGGAGACGGCACCGATGCAGTGGTTGGTGTAAGTCTTGGAGAGCTTGGCAGCGCGCGACAACATCTGCATCCTCGTCCCCAGCAGGTTCTTACCGATGGCTTTGTTCTCATACCACGTCACGTCGCTGGCGCAGCAGTGGTCCCGGGGCCGCTGGAAGAACGCCCTGCACAGCGGGTTCCGTTTAGACACGAACCGGACGAAGCTGGCGTACGGACACTGCTCCGTGCCCGTCTCGTACATCCGCGGCAAGGTGTCCTCGTCCGCGTCTGGACGCTTCTTGGTCCAGGCGGCGGAGCGCGACTTGTGGTATGGTCCGAGAGCTTTAAAATAGATAAACTTTCTCCCGTCCTCATCCACGGCCAGGCCGAACGAGTCCTCCTCCAGCTCCCGCTGGTTCTCTCTGCCCCTGGTGCAGAAGTACATGCAGGTCTCGAACCAGACTTTGTTGAGCAGCCCGAACGGCGTGTCGGTGTTGAACACAGACGACTCGTACAGCTTCCGCAAGTCAGAACGCGTGATGGCTTGTTTCTGCACCACGGGACCGGCGCCTTGTTCCTCCAGCCTTCGTATGACTGCGGCCAGGGTCAGGTTGGCACTGCGCAGCTCTGGGTCCTTGGTGAGGTCCAAGGTGCGGCAGTAGGGCGGCTCGTTCAGGTACCGGTTCAGGGAGCTCCGGATGCTGATGAGAGACGACTTGCTGTACAACTGTCCACTTTTGGAGCGCGCCTCCGCGTAAAAGGAGCGCAGCACCGCGCACAGCGCCTCCTTGTCCAGAGTTTCAAAGTCTGGGCTTTGGGCTTTCTCACTGAGGTACTCCCTGAATATCCTCACCGCATACCGGGTGGCCAGGCGGGTGTTCTCGCTCAGCCGGTTCCGCTCTGACCGCTGCAGGTCTCCGACCAGGTGAGACTCCAGCCCAGCGGGGATGTCGCTGCTGAAGCGGTCCGCCTCTTCCTCCTCCTCTCCTCGGTCCATACTCCGCATAACGACCGCTCGTGTCTCCACGGCGGAGCCGCTGGAGTCCAGCACTATGTTTTCTGACTCCCAGTCCAGCTCCACAGCATCTGCATCGGACTCCTCGTCCTCCTCCTCCCCGGTGATCTGAACCTCCTGGATCTCATCTTCATCTTCCTCCTCATTCTCCTCCTCCCTGCTTTTCTCGGGGCAGCTCATCTGCTCCTGCTCAGTGTCTCCGCTGGCAGGCATTCTCGCCATATTGCGGTCTGTGAAGCAGTCCTCCGGCAGCGCGCATGCGCTATATTGGACCGCAGCGCTGAAAGCCTTTTGTGTTTAAGTGACCTTCAGCCGCGCACGCGCTTTTTTAAGGTACAGGGAGCGCGCGCAACGGGACGGTAATTTTGGAAGCACGCTCCCTGTGGAAAGGCTGCAGTATTGGACCGTATATTGGACCAACAGGAACACTGTGATGTGGTGACTAACAGGACTGCAGGAGTGTAACCTCCAGTACCATCAGCAGCCAAACAAACACCAGTATTCTGACTTCAGTTTGATACAACACCACATGATGACATGCATTCCTCAAATAAACCAGCAAACTGAATGAATCTAGTAGCCTACTCTGTATATGAACAGATGTAAAGGTGAGGAAGAGGACATCCAGTCATCATTGCACTGAGAATATCAAATCATCTGCATGATGTTGGTGTGACTCTACACACTGCATGTGTTCACGTTCATCTGTGAGCTAAAATAACTACATAAATAGTCAACATAAACACACAAGATGCGCTTTATAACCATCGAAACAAACTAATGACATGAAGAAAGCACACTCTGTACTAGATTTGTCAGGATTAAGAAGGAACCTTATGAACTGCAGTCGTTCCACGTGAAAATCACATGCAAATGCCTGTTTCTCAATTTTTGATAAAAAGAAAGAAAAAAAAAGGCATATCAATAACATGCAAGGTGAGAGGTTCTGAACCTTGTGCTTTTGACCCCACATGGGGCCGTAGTAGCAAGGCCTCAAACCTGCAGGGGCCCCAAGATCACTGCATGTCAGTTTGTTTTTGGTAATTTAATTAAGTGAAAATCTGTCAGGGAATTTTCACCACTAAAGTCAACCACAAAGATTTTTTCCTTGACTCGTAGATGAGCCCGTTGTCAAATCCATTAACACTGTAGTCCTTTAACTTTTTATTGTACTCCAGTTATATATTTTGAAATAAAGTTAATCTAATCACGATGACCTAATTAACAGAAGGACTGCAGGTCTTTGGGTGTATAATGACGCTGCCATGGCTGCTGCCTGCACTGTACTTCAGGGAAAGGTGGAGGCCATGTCGCACAGACGTTGTGGTGGTGGGCTTGCAGGGAGGGGACCACCAGTAAACGTATGCACCAAGGCCCTGGAATACGTTTTTCTAGTATTTATGATTTTTGACAAAGAATCTCATCACTAATCACTGGAGCTCTCTTTATGCGCTTGCAAATAAAATTCAAATGTGAACATGATCATCATGAGAGGATGGTGGTTACTCAATGTGATATGATGGAGAGCTTCACAAAAGTGATCCATGTGGTGAGATTGTTTTGTCAGCTGCTGTTTCTGAGATCAACAGTGAACTTCTTGACTCTCAGCAGTCTCTCAACTTAATGGAAGTTTATTTATTGCTGGAGTAGCCCTTTAACTCTCCTTACTGTATATTTATAAGATGAATGTGGACTATACATTAAAAACAAAGACACACACTCCTGTCCACATCAGTGGAACTGCGGTGGAGCAGATGAACATTTGCAGGTTCCTGGGAATCACAGAGAACCTGTCATGGACATCACACATCTCCCCTGATACACAAGTATCTGTCCACCAGAGCACAGAGCAGCTTCTTTTCTCCTCAACTCCACCATGAATAAATGACATGGAACTTCACACTTTTACACATATTGTGCGTGCTTCCTTCCTCTTTCTGTATGGTTATATACTGTATTTATAAAAGAAACTGTGTACATTGTTTTATTTTAATGAATGAAAAAAGTCTATGTGTGTAGCATGAAGGGGCTACCACTCACATCATTGTGCAACCCTGTGTTCTAACATGACAATGAATGAACGTTGAGACTTAAACCATTGATCAGCATAGTTTACCCACTCGTTTATATACCAGTACATTGTTGGATATTGATAATACAATACAGTCACAATACATGCACCATCATTAAGAACATGACACACATCGGTAACAGACACAGTACAGTACACTGACATGCATTGATATTTTTGTTCTAATGAATGCATTTGGTTCCTTATCTGGGCTCTTGCTCTGGAAGAAAGTAGCATTAATCCTACAGTAAAACACCCGTTTCTGATGTGAAATTATATTAGCAGTTATTTTAGCAGCTTCTTAATATAGTATCCCATCATGCTCTATGCCTGCCCACAGCTAAGAGCACTGGTTCCTCCCCTGGGCAAATATGACCTTGATATACAGTCTGCACCCCATGTACTGCTCTCATTGCTGCTTGGACTACATCAACTTATTATCTCTTATTAAACTATTATAGTCACATTGGTGATGATCATCTTTGTTATATTGTGTTTCATAAAAAGGCAAAACACAAGCAATATAAAACATTTTTGAAATAAGCCAGAACTAATTCAAAACACACACTGAAAAGAGAAAAAGGAACAAATAGTCCCTTCCTCTACACAGAGGACTGTACAAGCCCTTCACCCACCACCACATCCTTCAAATACTTGTATTGCTGAATGGCAGTCACTATGTTACAGCCTGTCAACACACAGTTCTCACTTCACACATCTGTGCACCGATAAGAACAGTAGCTCCAGCTGAACATGGCCAAAACAAATTACCTGCTCATTAGCACATCAAACACACCCCACACTGGACTGAACCCAAGAATGACCATGTAACTCTTGTACAATGTAGAATGTACAATGCCACTTAATTAAGCAATTTGTTATCTCATTTTACCTTTTGTTTGACTCTAAATTTGAAACCGCAAAATACCACAAAAACTCCCCAAATTGTGAGTGGTGGAGATTTACATATCTGTAAATTCAACAGATTTTTAACTCATAGATGTAAATAGGGAGCCATGAATGACAAGATATGTCTGTTGTGAATTTCATGCTATGAAAATGGGTTTGCAACCTTGTGTAAGTGCAGCAGAAGATGGAATCCAAAGCCTGAGCTTCACATGGTGCATCATCTCCTTCAGTGTAAGGACTGCATGTCAGTGTCACTGAAAAGAAAAATCATTTGGTATGTTTTAGCCATTATGAAGCAGCTGTGTAGACAGAGCTGAACAAGCTGCAGCCTATCAGAGTCCTGGTGGCAGTGGGGTATTTGTCAGCATGTCTCTGCTCTGGGGCATGTCACCAGGAAGCCGGAGACACTTCACAGGCATGAGGCGCCCCCACATTTTAATTCTTGTTAGCTGAGCCTGCTTCAGACCTTGCGACCCAATTAGCAATTAGCCAGTCTTTTACGTAGAGACCTTTGCTGTGGTGTGTGATCCTGACCTGATTTGTATGCAGTTTGTGCAGACGCTGATAAGAGTACCCGGAGTACATGTGCAGTTTTTTAAATTAAATTTTATGATGATTTGCATGCTGGGACTGCTGCTGGGCTAGGGGAAATAGCATAGCATGTCTTTAAAAGGAGATCTGTTCACCAAGCACAGCAAAATGTGTAGGACTGCGGGTTTTTTTGTGCAGGCAGGTAATTTGCTCCCTGACTAATCTGCAGAGATAGGGAGAAGTTCAGAAAAAGCACTTACACAAAGAAAAAGCTTTATGCTTGGAGGCTTGTCAAAAACCTGAAGAAATTAACACCAAGGTGTAATAGCTGGAACAGACGAGGATCTGCACTAACCTTGAGGGAAATGAGAAGAAGTGTGTGAACACATTGTGAGTTCATTCAGGGCAAGCTATTTTACCAGTATGTATGTATATGGATGTGTTCGTGTGTGTGTGTGTGTGTACATAGAATAGAATAGAATGCTTTTATTGTCATTATACACAAGTACAATGAGATTAAGCCATCACCGAACAGTGCAGAACAGAATAAAGAAAAAATAAAATAAAATAAATAAAGGTATATACAAAAACAAAACACAATATATACAAAACAAAATAAGAGGGTGCGTGGTCCTGATGAAAAAAATGAAAATATATTCTATATGTATATATATATATATATGTCAAGTTGTGTATTGCAGGGATTAAAAATAATACAATAAATATATCTGTAGCTGTATATTTGTAGCTATTTTGTACCTTATGTATATTAGTATAATGGTATGTTGGTTATTTGGCTTTTAGAACATTTTTGCTTTCTGGGTAAAAGGACATAGCAGTGTGCTCAACAAGTTTTCTCATTTTATGGCAGTGAGGTTTTGCAATCCAGTTGCAATCTATCTTTTATCTGCCAGAGAATTCCTTTGGTTTACCAGTTCGGCAAGGCTAGCCATAAATCCCATCAACAGAAGTGTCATACAATTTTGGTTTACTAATATGAATGTGAAATGTCATCACTGCTTGTGTAGCAGCATTTTTTTCAAGATCCTTCTTCATCAGTCCAAGAAGAATGTTTCATTCTGCAAAATGGAAGGAAGAAATTTGAGATGATAGGTTATCTGGCATAGAATCAAATAATTACAGCACTGGTCAATAACTACTGTATAAACCATATCAAATTATGGTTTAGATTATCATATTATGGTGGAGCTCACTGTGCCATGGGAGAGAAGGCAGAGGGAAGCTTCACAGAGACATGCAAGCCTCGCAGGAAATGATGATATATGAGAAGAGATGAAGTGTGTAGGTGAATCCCTCTGAACTACACTTTGTTTTCTGCAGAAATCAATAACATCTCTCACCTATGCTTGAAAATATATATTGTAATGACAACTGTGCAACGTTTTAGTTAAAGCTGACATCAGGAAGCGCAATTTAGGAAAGCACACTGTCATGATAACTTTCTTTTCTGTCCAAGTCACAAGTACTCTTGTTTTTTGGCTAAATTCATTCAACTTCATATAAATTTCCTCTGCTGTATTTTCTGCACAAGTTATATTATTTTATAAGAGGTGGGTATTTGCAATGATAATAGCAGTAATATTCACAAAATAAAGCACTTTTGAATCTTGTTCAACATAAACAAAAACCTAAACTGGATGATTTTTTATTTTAAAACAACTTCATCCCCATTACTTTTACAATCAAAATGTTTAAAAGATGTTTTGAGTGATACGTTCTTCGACAATATACTGCACACATAATCCACCCACAAAAAGCATATGCAGCATTATACAGTATTTGTCTAAGAGTGGATAAAATAGAAGAGACGGGCTGGTATGGAGAGTCTACTAAATGCTCTTCATTTTACCACATCAGATTAACTTCTCTAAGCCCTCCACTGGCAACTTGGCATGTAAAAGATAATGGGTCACGCTCATCCATGCTACAGCCACATTCAGTGGAACAACAGGAAAACTACTTTTTGATTACCCCCAAAGGAATATAAATTAGGTTAGTAGGACTCTACCCTGCTGATTATGGGTAACCTATTGATAGGTTATACCACAGTCCTGCGAGCTCATTAAGTCTATTGCCCATTTTTCACAGTGAGAAATGCTCAACAGAAATGTAATCGCTGACATCGGAGTGCAGTAATTACAGATTACAGAGCGGTTTAATGTTGTGCACTTAACACCTTGGCTGTTTTGCCAAGATTTTAAATGTAGGCTGTGTTACATGTTTTAACCTTCTTACTCAAAGAGGATGCTAAGGCTAACAGGAAGCATTTCATCTAACTCATGTCACCGTATGTTTTGGATCATGAATGCTTGTTTGTGCAAACACAATTTCTTTATCCTCACACTGTTAAAGCTGGGGTAGGCAAAATCTGTGCAACCAATGCAAAACCTTCTGCATCTCTCTCTGCTGCCTCATATCATCCTCTTAGCCCCTCCCACTAAACCCACACCTTTGACCAGCACTAGAAGGAATAGCTTGGCGTGCGAAACTCCATTCCTCGTAGGGCTCGCTCTCCACAGCGTGAGCCTCACAGAGACCGCGATCCCTCTTACTGCGACTTGTCTTCTCAAAGACGGCCCTCCAGCGCTTCACAGCCACAGAGTAGAGTGCCCCAGGCTTTAGAGGCTGCTGCAGCAGCATCCGGCAGCGGGAAGAGAGCCTGAAGCTCTGTGTAGAGCTGGGACGTGTTGTTTTATACTATACTCTGCTGTGGGCAAGGAGGTGTTGGAAATGTATCACAAGTTGCAGGATTTTCCGCCATTAAATCAGGCTATCTCCATCTGAAGGAACAGATTGTAGCTCAGCCAATACAAAAGCACAGTGTCTCTGAAATAACTTGTGATTGGCTAAAGTCTTCCGTCACGGGTTAGATTTTCTGAAGCCTAAAAAAGAGCGTAGAGGAGGTGCTGAAGTAGAGGTTTCCTCTCAGACCACTTGAATCACAATATGCTAAATATGGATTAGGGATTTTTTGCCAATGACGCCATAACAATACTGCTACCCCACCTTTAATATGTGGTTACCCACAATGGGGGTGATGCATGCAGGTGCGTGTGTGTCTGTGTGGGTTGGAGGCTCTTATTGACATTTTTACTGTATTTTATTTACAGTGCTTTTTTCCCTGTAAATCTAACACATGTTGGCCTGTGATGCTAAACCAATTTAAGAGATTTTTGCTGATAAAATACAATGACAAAACTATTTTATTTTCACTCAGGGTGGAATCACATCCTGGAAACAATTAATTAATTTCCTAGTGAAATATGTCACACAGCTGGTCGGGGAAATGAGTCAGTCTAAACTCCAAAATTGTAGAAATATGAAACCAGGACATAGTAGATATGTTGATGATAACTACAGCATCTACATTTAATAACTGCTTCTTTGTTGTTATTCTTCGAAAGTAATATACATGTCTTCCTGCTGTTAAAACATTTGGGTAGTGGTTTGTCCATTACAATGCAACTTTTCCCATTCCACACGCTCTAACCTCTGGATTGTAACATAGTCTGGTAAATCCGTTCTTAAGAGGGATTTAGGGATTTTTATTACGACAGTTGTATGACAGTGGAATCTATAATGTACAAATCCATCTTACAATTAAATGATCTTTTACTTTTAAATAAGGTAGCTCCAGACTGTTTGATGTATAAAGCTGGTGGGTGTTGGCAGAATACATTTAAGACAGAAAATATGTCAGGTATGATACATGCTGATTAAATACAAATTTCTTAATTCATGTAAAATTGTGTTTACCAAATAGATGAGTGTAACAATCAAATCAAATCAAATCAAATAATAACAAAATAAAACATAAAAATGGCCAGCCTAAAGGTCCCCATAACAAACTGTGGATCTGTTTATGTTCCTGTTGTACAATGTCAGACAAGCCAGTAAATGTTCATACACAGAGTTATAAATAACTGCTGAAAACCATACAACATATATCATACAACAACTCTGGTTCGATCCTATTTCAGCGTTGTGTAACAACTCAGTTACATCATTCACTCTCGTGTGAAATCACACAGTTAAGTAATTTGAAACACTTTGCAAGGACATCAGCTTTGACGCTGCTAAGAAGATGCTCAGGGACACATCTTTGAATGTCAAACTGGTGTAGGGGTAGCAAATGAGTGGCCCCTGCGGATTAGAGAGAGGGTTTGTGTGAGTGCTTATAAAGGTCACTATTCAGTTGTTACACCAGTATTATTAAAAAAAGGATACGCCAGTAGTGGCCAGTGGTAATGGCAGCGTTAGCACAATCCAACAAAACATAGCACAATTAAACATCTTCCAGCACAATGTCTCATATCCAGTATTTATGCAGATTGTAGTTTTCATTATGTCAATATGCAACCGTGTTGCCCTCCTTCATGGGATATTCACAAATCACAGAGTATCCATATTCACTTCACCTTTGCTGACATTTCTGCAATGAATACACACCATGCTTCCTGTCCTCCATCAAGCCTTGTGTCAATATTAATCAGTACATGGCAGCCTTGTACCACACAAAAGTCCTATCCATGACAACACTGGTCTGAACAAGCCCCTCCCACTGACAGCTGGCTTATTGTGTGCTGTGCCTCTGAAGCGGCCTTGTTTCCCTTTGCTTGGTCAGTTCAATAACTAATCTCAATGCAGCCGGCAGCATGTAGCTTTGAAAATGAGGAGGGCAGGCACGATGGAAAGTCATAATCTGCTTGTCAGTGTTGTGTCGGGTAACTGGGAGGTTACCTTGTCAGTTCACATGAGGATTCATAGACAGGTCAGAAACGGTGCACACACCTTGGCTGACAATATGACAGAGTTAGAGTAGACTTATATTTTCAAACTTGCTTTGCAGTCAGTCTGTATGTTTTCCTCTGTAGCACCCATGTCCTCAAGACAATTTTTCATGGATTTTTAACAAGAAGGAATTTTTATTAAAAATGTCCCGGTGGACTAACACCTTTCTTTTTCGTAATCCAGCTTCTAAACCAGAGTTGTATTCAGTCAGTAGCTCTGCACAGGTCTTAGGGAGCACATTGGTAACCCATTTTGCCCAGTTTAACTTATTTGCAACGGTGATTTAATCAGTAACTTTTCTTTTGGTTTCAGCAGAATAATTTGCTCTGCAATCAAATAAGTTATATCAAAGGTTATCGCAGCATGTTTGCAATTATTCTTCCCGAGATTGCAAATTACATTTTGATCTGTCATTATATTGCCTTCCCCCTCCACAATGATAAAAATGAGAAAGGGCAACCATAGTTTGATCTCCATTCTTCAGTTCACTTATCCATCTGTCATATCTTAGACTCCCAATTTTGACTAAGCTCAGTGGGGATGATGCATGTCAACAAAGCTACACTAATTAGCTCATGGAAGGCCCCATTTCCACCTTCGGTTCAGTGTATGAAAGATATACTATATTAACAGAACGTATCTGTCTTATTACACAAATTTGTATTGTTCATATGCTTTTAACTTGAATTAATGTTGCATTATGTTCAGATCCTAACAGATCAGTTCAAATATAATCTGTAATCTCTGATACAATATACACACTCTAAAGAGCATGTTGACCTGTCAAGTCACCCCTCAGCCAACGGTTACTCACAGCAGAACAAACGGTGCATGGCGCTAATGTTACTGCACACGGGGCACGCGAGCAGCCCCCTCCCTCCATCACTTGCGAGCTAATGAACAGCAGGCTTGTGCTGTTGACGGAGGAGCCTTTTGGGCCACAAGAACCATGTCTACTCACCACTTTCTGCTTGGACACACACAAACAATGGGGCACGTCTGGAGTGCTTGGGGCCCAAACCCTGAGGAAGGGCAGATGGTCCCCGGGATCGAGAACCGCACCCCTATTAACATGAGAAAAGACAGAGACAGAGGCGGGGGAACAGGTACCCTCTCTCCTATTTTCCCCTTCTATAGAGATTAGAGAAGGGGTGACTCATTTACCCAACCGAGTCTTTGACAATTAGGAGCATGCTGTCAATTCAACAGCAGAGCATATCAACTGTGAGGATCCTGTTAAATTAAAAAAAAGTTCCATCTACGGTTGCATAAAAAATGCAGTTATTTTTATGAGTTCCAGTTCATCACTTATTTAGGAAATTTCATTTTGCCATCTTAGCTTCAAAGAATATCTGACCCAAGATAATCTTTTTATTACAACATTATGGGTAAAAAGAAAATATTTGAGGTTTTTATTATAAACTGTATTTTTAAAGAGTGTGGCTATAGCTCCTAAAGTGTTTTAAGATCGTTGTAATTCATGGGGGAATAACGATTATAATTCATGTATACATTTAAGTGTAAATGCCAGCAGGTGGTTAAATCTGTCAAATGTTTCTGTTTAAATCTCAGATTTAAGTGGCAATGGCAACTCTAATAAAGAGTTAAAGCTAGAGTTGAAGCTACTACAGTACTTATGAATACTTATTTGAGAATATACAGTATATGTTGCTAAAAAGCATGAATATATAGCACCAACAATAAAATAACTCCCCGAATGTTTCTGGACCTGGTAGAGTTATTTTTCCGTTCACAGTCATCATCAGCCTTCTGATAATTTGGAGAAATCTGGTGTGCCAAAAAGTCCAGCCTATTGTATCAACAAAGAAACAGAATAAAATGATCTTACAGACTCCATTAGCTTTTCAAAACAAAAGCTTGCCAAATTCCTTGAGGGCTGGTAGTGTTTTCCTTTCTTTCCACTGGAGGCATCTTTTACCTAAAAACATAAACAGTCCTGTTGCCACAGCTGCAGACTCTAGTGCTGGAGCCTCTCTCTGGGTGGAATGAGGCATCTCTGTTGTTTTGAATCACTAATCGTACTGACCACAATGCGAGCATTTCTCATGACCACAATATTACTTTCCAAATAGAAATGTCTCCCTTTATGTCTTTTATTTCAAAATAAATCAACTTATTGGTAAAGCTAAAGTGCAACATTTTCAATTTCAATTTTTAGCAGTACAATAATGAAATATGTATGATTACCACTACTCAGTATGATAAAAAAAGGAGGTAAGAGGGAAAGAGGGAGAGAGAACAGAAATACTGCTGCTAGGCATGTAGGTGTGCATACAGCCTATGATGTACAGCATATTGTTAAACTCATAGTTTGTCTCCCTCCAGTGGCTACTTGGAGGACAGCTAGCATTTCCAGTAAATTCAGATGTCCTCCTGGTGGAGAACCACCACCTTCAGCACAATATCTCTTTACAAAATTACAGTGTCCCACACTGACTAAGGAACATTGAGAAAAACTTAATTACTTAAAACAAACATAAAAAAGAAATTACTTAATTGTGAGAGAAATGTCTGTTCAAGCCCTCTTCCCTTGCTCTGAGCTCCACTTTAGGGAATAAGTGCAGGAAACAATGTAGTAAGTGCTGTGCATGTTACTTTCATGGAAAATTAGGGTACAATATATATAATCCTATTTTGGGTGACATGTTTGCAATGAGAGGGAATTTAGAAGACTTCCAACTTGTCAAATGTGTACCGTGAATCAAATACTTGAAGGTTTAAAAAGCTTCAGTGTACAAATCATTCTAAATTAAGCTGTATCATTTAAGAAGGAGAAGTTGCATTGCTGACATTCCTGAGCTAGTTCATTAAAATATTATCTATTTTGCAATTATCCCATTGAATCAACCTGATGTCATACTAGTATGTAATATTTGCAGATCTTAATCAATTAAAAATCTCATTCTGATATTTAGCTTCACAGACTACAAATTGGTTAACAAAGAGTCACGTGCATGTTTGCTACATATTTATAAATTAACCCAAGATTAACTGAAATCCCAGACTTCCAGTAAACTGATATCTTCATTTGATAGAAACAAAGTAGTTCGCATGAACTCCAGAAACAGTGATGTCTTTTCTTATCTTATTCTTTTCACGCTTGAGATCATAAATCAACTTATATGGCATTTTAAAAGAACATGCACAGTTGTATAAGTAGTAACTAGTAAGTAGTAAAGCAAACAACCTGTGCATACAATGACACAGATGACTCAGATGCCTGGTGGGTCAAATAGAAGTAATCTAGAGAATTTGTTTGGCTTCTGCAGCACTCACCAATTTACTGCCTCAAACCACGGCCATTGTGTAAATTCAACCCAAGGGCTCAACAGGGGCCTTTATCACACCCTGTCATCGGCTACAATGTTGTGGTGAATGACCACAATTATGTGGACACGGAAGTGACAAGAAGCCGCCCTGCTACCTCAGCAGAATATCCTCTTAGTTCACATCCACAGCTCTGTAATTTCAGGCTTACTCTAGACACTGGTCAGGGGAGCAATGATGGGGTAAACACAAGCCTACCTTGTAGACTGTGGCCTTGAAGTTGACTGTGAAGATGTCATCAAAACCAAAGAACCAACAAATGACGTGTGGATTGTCGCCATGGCCGTGATGCTGTGATAAACAAATAACCAAGAAATCTTTGAGTTAAAAAAATGACATATAGATTGTGTCACTACTCACTCTGGTCCACTTTATAGTGAGTTCGCCATTTTGTAGTACTGTCCGAATGTACAGTGAGAATTATTATGCCCTATATAGTGGACTCAATGTATCCCACAATACATGGTGAAAAGTAGTGTACAACCGATGGTCACTAACCAAGCATTATATACCATCATGCATTGCACTAAAAGAAAAATATCAGACGGATGAGAGGAGAGAAAGCAACGCGATTCATATTGTCCCCTACACTGAACTCCCTACATAGTGAGTAGGGAGTAGTGAATGACTTTGGACACAGCCATAGAAACATCCAAAATTTGGCAATGACTTTGTAAACAACCTTACCATGAGCTTGAAGATGCATTCACATTGTATACCTTCATCACCTTCGTCACTCCTTCATCTGAAAAGACAACATACATTTTGGGAATAATCCTCCTTAATCTAACTGCAGAGGCTGCAGTCATTCTGTTTCCTTACGGCTGCTCAAAATGCTCTCTGAAATATATAGTCCTTAGTCATTTCTGCACATTGCATTTATTAATAAACACCAGAAAGAAAAGTTGCTTGTTTGTTGAATTATACATGATTTTGAAATAATTTCTAATCAGTATATGCAATGAAAAATCTCTTTTACTAGTCTGACAAGGACTTGACTGCTTTTGCAATTGTAACTTGTAAATAGAATATTCACAAAGAAAATGATCCTGTTTCTCAGTATTACACTGTAATGAAAACATAAATTGTATGCTTGTACTCAGAGACAGTTATGTACAGTAATACATTTTGAGTTGAGAATATACATGATAGGCTACCATAGGCTAACACCAGAAAAGAATGTGATGTTACACATCGATTAACATACAATTAATTGTAAACAATTATGATTTAAAATGATCGTTTGATTCCATTTATCTAGGAAAACACTTTCCAGGATTTCAAAATGTGATGTTATGCAGCTTTTCTCTGTTTATCAGTGTAAGTTTTGAGTTGTTGTTTGGGTCTTTAGACCAAACAATCCGACAAAACCGTTCACTGATTAAACTGAACAACAATTGACTTATTAATCGATAAGGAAGATACTCGATAGTTACAGGCCTGACGTTACTCCAGCACGAGGATCGGTTAGGCTCATTATAATATGCTGGAGACCTCCCAGTCACAGATCTCCGCCCCAGTCATCTTGGGCTGCAGCTCGGAGCCCGGATGCGCCGCCATGCCGACGCTATCAGCGAATGGAATAATTTATTCACCAACCTGCCTCTCAGTGGGCGACTAGGAGTTGACTGAAGAAGTCGACAAGACAGTTTGGAGGACATAGGAGCCTTTGTCGCGGGCAGACTAGCACGGGGTGTCCGCGCTGTGTTTACTCGCGTGCTTGCGTTGCTTGCTGCCGTTGTATTGATGTAGGGACACTTGTGTGCTAGCTACGCTAACGTTAGCTCGAGTCGAGAGAGTGCGCGGTAGTGACAGTCCGGCCGGAGGCGGGGGGAACTAGGAGGTGAGACTGTTACTTTGATGGTGACTACACTGTTGACTGTACGCGAATAGGTGGCCATCTGGTAGATAGTATCACTTTCATAAATGTGACTCGCGGTTTTAGAGGGGTTCGGGCAGCAGCATATCGAGGTGGGCACTGGGACTGTGTGTCTAATAACGCTCTTTGGTCAGAGTGGAGCTGAACGTTTTGTCGACGTTTCAGTCTTCTGGCCCGCGAGAGAGAAGCTAGGAGCTAGCTTGCTAACTAGATAACTATCAAACACAGGGAGGGAGTCCTTAACTTTTCAGGTCAGTAACCCCTGAGTAGACACGCTTCAGATGTCAGATCTCTTATCTGATAATGGTGTAGTCCTAGGGACTCTGCACCTTAAACGGAGACTTCTAGTATTATTGTAACACTATGTTAGGAAGTGACAGTGGAAAGTAAAGGGTTATCTGGTACATCCTCGTTTGTAAATTGACCACGACGAGAACTGCAAATGACCCTCATTTTTATTCGGATGAGTATTAACCTGATACAGATTAAATTTTTTTTCGGTGCTCTGGTCCCTGGACTTAAGTTTGAGAACCCCAGGAGCATAACCTAGTAGTTGTGTTGGCATTAGTGACTTAACTTTGCAATTCGTAGTGTGTGCTTGCAGCAATAGGGGAAGGAACCTAATTTTATGTAACATTGTTTACCATATTTCAAATATTTTTACTATTCAGAGTTAAACGTTTTTCATTTGACTTTCAGATCCAGAAAAAATTCCATGTCTGCACCAGCGCTGGAAACCAAAAGAGATGTCTGTTGACGAGGATACTGTAAAAACTGGCAGTCCACAAGCCAGCTCAACGTCACCTCTGCAGCTCTCAGAATGTACCGGAGGTTACAGCAATATAGCTGTGATGGTGGAGGGTACCGCAGCCACCCCTGATTTTGCAGCTGCTTGCCCTGTCCCGGGCACTGCAGCCTCACCAAAACACACCAGCATGGCTGACAAGCTTACCCACTCAGACGATGCTGAACAGAGAGCCAGTGGGAACGAGAACAACTTCAACCGCAAGAGCAGCTTTCATCATTCCAAACAACAGCAACAAACAAAACTAACAAAGCGCCGCAACACGGCAAACTCTAGTTTCAAGCATCCGACATCTGGCAAGAGGAGGCGAAGAGCCAACTCGGAGAGTGACTCCGTCCTGCCTACCAACTTCCTCCTGGGTGGGAACATTTTTGACCCACTGAATCTCAACAGCCTGCTGGATGAGGAGGTAAACAGGGCACTTAATGCAGAGACGCCGAAATCCTCCCCGCTGCCGGCGAAGAGTCGAGACCCTGTGGAGATCCTCATCCCCAGAGACATCACAGATCCACTGAACCTGAACAGCGGGCTAGCAGGCAGCAACTTCTTGGTGTCCCCCTACAAGAGTGGTGGCAGGAAGAGACACCGCAACAGACACCATGGAGGAGGAGGAGGAGGAGGAGGTGGTGGTGGTGGAGGCGGTAGTAGTAGTGGGATTTCCACCACACAGATCAACCAATCAGAATCAGGAAAAAGTGAGGTTAAAACTGGCACATCCACACCGCTTCCAGGTATCATAGCCTCATGTTCTGCACTAGATGTCTCCAAAGAGTCCAACAGTTTCTCCAGTGTGACGGTGGATTCCAATGAGCACTCAGCTGAAAACTCAGCCAGCTTCAAGGAGGAGATGACATCTGTATCTATGGAGGATTCCACCTCCTCCATATCGGGGGCGCCAAACCAGCACACAAGCAGGCGCAAGCGTAGACGCAACTCTGGCAAAATGGAGCTCCCTGTGACCCACTCTACGCCGATTGGAAAGTCAGGATCTGGAGACAGGAGTTGTGGTACAGGGGGACAGAGAAATTCTCAATCCTTCCATACACCAAGGAGTGGTCCTAAAACGGGGCCTGGAGGTCGCCAGCACCAGCAGACCCACAACCAGGCGAAGGAGCAACAGAAGAAGAAGTTCCAGTATGGTAACTACAACAAGTATTACGGCTACCGAAACCCAGGAGCTAGTGAAGACCCACGGGTACGCGTGCTTCGTCCAGAATGGTTTGAAGGTAAAGACGTTCTGGATTTGGGGTGCAACTCAGGCCACCTGACTCTCTTTATTGCCAAAATGCTAAGACCTGCCCGCATATTGGGCCTGGATATTGACAGTGGTCTGGTGCATGCAGCGCGTAAGAACATCAGACACTATCTGTCTGAACTGCAGACCCAAGAGGCCAGGCGTGCAATGCAGAGTACTAAACAGGAGGAGAGGACTGGAAATGAGAGTCGCACAGATGCCGACAAGAAGCACAATGAAGCCGAGAGCAGAGATGAAAATGGAAAACCAGCGAAAGAAGAAAGTGGCCCTGCAGAGGCTCTAAATGACAATGACTCCTGTCACACAGACCAGCCAGGGGCCCAGAGGCAGAACAGCAAAACAGAGGAAATGGAGCAGGAAGATTGTGATTCACCCCCCGCTGATCACTCTGTGAGCTGCTCTTTTCCCGTGTCCCTACGGATCTCCAGGGGGCCCATCGCTGCACCTCCACTGACAGAAACATCCACCACACGGCCGGGGGAGTTCCCCTCAAATGTGTCCTTCATCAAGGTAAGGCGTCATTCTCTGTGTGAACATTTGGTGGCAGCATGTATAAGGTTGTCATGTTATTGCACGCTCTTGGAAGCTTAGATGAAGATCCAAACCAGTATTTCACAATGAGGCACTGTCTGTGTTATGTCTGCATCTCTGATGTAAAGAGGCTGCATGTAACAGGAAACACTCTGAGGACTGACTGACTTCAGAAGAGGACATCATAAAAATTGCGTGCCCACTTATTCTCCCTGGAACCTGATGATAATTGTCATGCCTCTAAATTAGGAATAGCATTGTCGCAGCACAGTCTAATTATTCCATGCAGGTTGCACCACGTAGTTAATTTGGACAATATGCTTATGGTATTAACTTACCAGGAAAAAGCTTTAGAATAGCTTTTTGAATTTTAAGAAACATTTGGGAATCATTGGAAACCATGACATATATTCATTAAATTTCAGTGCAGCTGTTATGTTCTTGTTTAACAAAAGCTACCCTGCTCCTAGTCAAAGGGACCCAGGTTTATCCCCACTTATGAGTTAAGTTATGTTGACCAGACAATCCTATGGTTGGATCCTATGATAAACCCTTACAGTTTTGTCTCTGTTGCACACCTCATTTTGTGTGTTTCCAAACAGTGACTCGCTATTGGCTGAAGCTGCTAGTGTTGTTGAGAACTGAAAGATGGAAGCTACAAAGAGGAAGCAGCCTGTCCTTTCCCCCAGATTGGTCTTGCGATGTGGCTGAAAGCATTTCTAAGGGCATCGGCCTATCGCGTGCCGCCCTTGGTTGAGAATTTGACATATATAAGACCTAAAGCGTTCTCATGAAGGGTTTTATTATTGTAATTTCTATCAAAGTTTCTTCACTCCACTGGCTTCATGCCTTACAGGCTTTGTGTAGGCAGCTACATGAATTGTTTAGATGCAGAAACCATAGTGTTTCTGAATGGAATCGATAACTGCCTCCTCCCTGCTATGAGCATTAGAGATAATGGCAGTGCACACAGAGCTTATCCTGTAAATGAGTGAAAAGCCTCAAGACGAGTGCGTGAGCCCCCTCAGCCTGCGTATTACGAGATGGATTGGAGGGTAACATGTCAGGCTGCCTAGTATTTGTTTGGTAAACTTACCCCCGGTACCAAGATGGTGTGAAAAGTTGTAGGGAAGCATATTTGATTTAATATAGGTAGGGTTCTCTTTTACTCCGTATTGCTAAATGACCAAATATAGTTTTAGTGAGTTGAAGGAAAATCTTAACCCTTTATGAACCAAACCCGAGCTACCTCTAGTATCACCTGTGCTTTTCCTGATTATTGTTATTATTCCCGACTGTGACAAAAGGTGTGTTCTGATAATCAAGTTACCCATAACCTTGTTCTCGGTTGTCTTCTGTTAAAGGGTGATCAAATAACACACTCCTTCTGTTCCTTCTGAACTGTGATTTGCCTTTTCTCATTCAGCATCAAACCTGATATTATAACTATACTATAACTTGGGGTGCTGTGACCCTTTGCCATCTTTCTTCTTTACAGTCACTTGCCTGTAATGTTGCTGATCATAGCATGTTAACTTTGTCCTCTTTTTGATTCATTTTTCAAAATATAAAATGTAAGAAAATAATGAAAAATTCCCACTTAACGTTCCCAAAGCCTCAACGTATGTGACATATTCAGTTCGCTAATTTTGTCTGAACCACAGTGATTATTTTTTACAGTAGTGTAAAACAGAGACATGCTCCATATCTCCACATTTGAGAAATAGGAGCCAGAAAAAATTTGGCATTTCTACTTGATAAATTCCTTTTTAAAATGCTAAATCGATTATTAAAACAAATCCCTTTTGGGACTACAACCAAGCCCTGATATTAATCTTGCACCATTTGAAAGTCAAATGGTTTCACAGTGAGATCAGCAGTAGAATGTGGTGGGTATTCCTCCTCGATGGCTCCTTCTGTTTGTGTATGTTGCACAGCCTTGCCACCAGCTCACACACCCTCCGCTGTGGCCGTTCCCCTAATGTTTTTATGTTTCAGTCAAAGTCTTTACTTTATTACAATCATAGCGACGACGAGCACAAAATAGTTTGTCCTGTCAAGGCCGTGTTTATCTCACCACACCTTTTCTCCCATTTAGGCCAATTACGTACTGGACAACGATAATCTTCTTTTGACTCAGCGGCCAGAGTACGACGTGATCATGTGCCTGAGCGTTACCAAATGGGTTCAGCTGAACTGGGGAGACGGTGGCCTCAAGCGGCTCTTCAAGAGAGTCTACAGACATCTCCGTCCTGGAGGCATGTTCATCCTGGAGCCGCAGCCCTGGGAGTCGTATGTGAGGAGGAAGAAGCTGACGGTAAGGAGCTGAGATGACAGGATTTGAAAGCTTGGTTTGATTGGCTGAAATATATAAGAAATGTTTCCTTTCCCTTTCGCATGACAGGATAATATAAGCAGGAATTATCACAGCATCCGCCTCAAACCTGACCAGTTTTCATCATACCTTACAACCGAGGTGGGCTTCACCAGTTTTGAGTACCTTGGGGCCCCCAAGTGTTCAATAAGAGGTAATTCACTCATCTGTCAGAACAAATTCACGCATTGCATTTTATTCACTGCAGCACGATGTCATGTTCAACCTTTCTTTCCTTCACTACAGGTTTTCAGAGGCCAATCTACTTATTTCACAAATGACCGCCCCTGCCTTGAAAATCATTGAATGTGAGTAGCCTAAACCACCCCCACCACCATCACCAGCCAGCTGTCCTGGACTGCAAGGAATCATCTGAATCCTTACGTTACTCCAGCTACTCAGATGCTGAAGATGAAATTCAGAGAGGAGAATGGGACCAAAAGTGGAATAAATTTTTGTAAAGACGGGGTCTGGAGAGATGGGGCTCCTATCAGAATCCTCTGTGACTACAAATTCTTAAAAAGTCTGGAGTGAACTCTGATAGGACTCCACAATGTGTAACCCGAAGCCAAACATCCCAGTCGGGCCTGACTGTGGAAGAGCTGCTCATCTGATCGTTTTCTTGGACTATCCTAGTGCTAACATCGCCTCGGTTTGATGCACGGCCATAACATGTGTTTGAATGCCTTTGGCCATATATCTTTACTTTCATAACTTTGTTCTGTGCCACCACATCACCATACATTATACATATTAGGGTTGGGCAATAGGGCAGACTTTTCCAATTGGCTCCACATCACTTTAACTGGCGATTGATGGTGCATTCACCACATTAGCTCCATGTGACCAGCTCTGTGTTGCATCTGCAAAGCTGCAGCATACCACTGGATCACAAAGCCATTAAACAGATCACACTTGACACGATGAAGATCCACAGTGGAGTGCAGGTAATGCACTCTAGATTGCTAGCTCCATCTCAACTACTGATGGCATAGCAATTGTGCACTTAGCCATTAAATAATTTTCATCATGTTTGAAGCCTTCAATGCTGTTGCGGCAGACATGTAAATGCACATATTGTGGTGAATTGAAAGCAGCCAAACAAATTTCTTTGGCCATAGATTCAGTCTAGGGCTAATAGCTGATGTGTTTGTCCCATCTCCCAACCCTAATGTAACATTTGTTTTGTTATTACTTTGCAAAATAGGCCTAAGAGCTGAATTAATTGACTTAACTAATCTGTAACAGAGGAGTGAACATAATTAATTCTGCATTTTGAAATAGACAATACGGAAATCTACATCCTACATTACACAAACGAAACAAAACACCCTATGAAGTGAAAAGTGGCTTGTCTACGTGATAAAGACAATAATGCATGATCTCAAAACACAACAAACATCCAGGAAAATAGTGCATGCACAGCCAACATGTTTTCAAGGTATTGTCTCTTTTTTTGAGTAACAGTCTTTTTTCTTTTTTACTGTCATGATGAATGATAATGCAGTCACCAGATATTAGATTCTGTCATAACATGGAGACAGTATTTAGTTTTAGCAGGCTTACTACCACTGGGAAGTACTTGGGTATCTCAAACCTCACATCAGCTAAAATGTAAAACACAAATTCTTACGGAGCTAAAAGTGCATGTTGAAAAATCAGATGTCTACATTTACAGAAGATTTTTAGCTGTTTTGATATAAACTTTTTACAAACCTTCAGTTTGAACAATTTAGGAAGCCTCACATCACTTCATCGGTTCTTTAAGCCTTTTCGATGCTCCATCCTAATGGTAGGGGGCATATTTGAGCTGTGATGACACCCAGGTGTTCGCTCCGCTCAAAATAATTCAGCATTGAGACCACAAGGACTATTTTGCAAGGTAGATCTGTGAGCATGCCGTGATCTATCTTTTTTCTTCTTTCTTTTTTTTTCTAATGACAGTTAAGCCATAGCGCTACCTTTTTTATATGTTGTTTACAATGTCCTTCATCCGGTGCTGGCTGAGTATAATTGAGTTAAAATCTGAAGGCAAAGGCCTGTTAGAGTTGCTACAGCTTTTTTTAATGCTGTATAAATCGGACACCAATTTGAAACGTATCCATATGACTTTTTACCAAATTTAAATATTAACATTATGTTTGTATTGAAGCGCTGCCAAAATATTTTATGGGTCTTTTGCTCTTGAATTTGACAAAATATGCCATTATCATCATCTTAGTCTTTGGCCTAAGGAGGACAGTTAAGAGTTACAGGTAGTCAGTCTTTGTGATTGTATCTTTTTATTGGTGTGCACTGAACACCGCTCATCTACAACCTTTCATTCTAAGTGGCTGGGACAGAAAATCTTCCCTTTTCAATTACAGCTTTTGGCACAGTAGGGTGGGAGATGATGGAGATGGATGATGTATGTTTCTATTTTAGTAAGTAATCAATGTAAATAAATTTGCAATTTTTGTTTTACTGTTGTCAATAATAAGTTCATAACTGCTTTTGTCATTTTCCAGTGGATTTTTTTTCTCCGTCTTGTTTGCAAATGTTTGCTGCCAAGGTGTGAGTGAGTCACAGTTTTTGTCCTGAGACGGATCGCTAATCCAGCTCTGTAACAACAAATGAATATGTACATTGCAAAGTTCTGATGTGATTGCTTTGTTCTGTCTGTGGCAGGCACATGAATTGTTAGATTGGCTCTTTATTTTTTTATAAACAGTTTGAAAGGAGTGTTGTTGTCAGTGCACTCTCATTTCACTTCATTTGATATGTTGCAGATATTCAGAAATTCTTCAAAATAGAAAAAAAAAAGAGAACAAAAACAAATTTTCCATCCAATTTTTTACAAGAAGTTGTGGAACACTGGTTAACCTATGAAAAGAAGCGTTTTTAATTGGCATCAACCTCAGTTGGCCCATCAGACACAGGGCACCCAATCACTCCTTTCTCCTAAGCTAAGACAATCGGATTCTCAGGCTTAGATCAGCCCACTGCTGTAATTTCATGGGCTTTTTTGCTTTTCCTTTTTGCGAGTCACATAATGAGCATTTTATTTTTAGAAACGATTTGTTTAGTGTTTAATTTGTGCTTTGTCACCAATGTTAAAGATCGCACCTTACTGTTTTAGTAGCAGTATCTTACAAATTTCAACCCAATAGGCCCGACTTGTAAATCCATGTATCCAAGCTAAAGCATGTCTTTGCTGGAGATGTGAAATTGCATGTTGTCATATACAGTGCTGTATAAACGTTTTGTACATCCCTTGAGGTTTTGCACAAAATTATAACTATTTAAAATGAACAATGCTCAAATCTCATATTCATGTCATAGTAGTGTACAATACAATTTTGTGCAATATTTGCTCTTAAAAATTGTAATTCTGCCCTACTAGCCAGTAACAGTCGATACCATCTCATTGGAATGAATCTGAAAGTGTAGGTGGATTGAAGTTAAGAAAACCTGAGTGTAGATTTGAATGTGAAAGCTTTGGGGTCCAAGTTTTCATGTTGCAAAAAAAAAAAAAAATAAATATGACAAGATAAATTGCAGTGAAAGCAAACCCTATTGTATTGTTTTATTTATTGTTTGTATGTGTATGTATTAACATGTTTTGCATTTGCAACTTGAAGACTGGGCACCCATTCTAAGAAATCAGTTCGGTGACTTACATAATTTGATATCTGGCTTTTTGCTGAGATAAACGGTTGTTCTGGGTTTTATTAAAAAATATTATGCTGATAGTAATAATTTATTTTTCAAAAATGTTACTCATCCTATACACTAAAGTCCCAGAGATTTCTTTAAAAGCAACCTATATTTAAAACCTGTAGCTGCAACTAAATAACAGTGAACATTAGCAATGAAATGATCAAATATTTGGTCAGAAACACAATAAAGCCCTGACAAATCTAAGATAGAAATATATAAAATTGATGTAAAATTAGCGAAATAGCAAAAACTGGAGGTATTAAACAAAATGCAGCAAAACACGTGCTCAAACTCAAGGGGTGTATGGTTTTTAATGGCACCAAAATTCACCTCCGTTTTAAATTTGCACTGATATGACTAGGGACAAGTAGTTTGGTACATTTTTGCAGTTAAAGTTAATGTTTTGCATGTACCTTAACTTTCCTAGAATCCGTTTTCTGGGAAAAACACTGTACCCCCTCTGTCAGGGAAGCTTTTAATTGTCATGCCTCTGAACAACAAGATACATCTGAATGTTTCTCTGTGTTTAACATTTGAATTGATTAAAGTGGTTCCAGATTTGGTGGTTCAGTATTTGCTTGTATGACATCTTATAAGGCTATTTAACTGAATTTAAATTTTTGAGTGGAAGTAGGAAAACACACTAAGGTATGGACTACTCTTTTAGATGTATTTTGGTATTCATTGTAAACCAGTTCAATATATCTATTGTGTGGTTTTGTTAGGCTGCTATCAAATTATCATATTCACTATCATACCAGCTTTTTTACATCTTGCTACCTTTCACATCATATTTTAAAGAGTTATGAACATTAATTCAGCCCCTATGCTGTGACACAATATTGTGTATTGAGGCATACTGTTTCATCTTTAAGATGTATCTTCAGATTGACTTTCCCTTCAGCTAATTCACTTCAGAGGACAGGATTTATAAATGTCAGAGCAAAAACCGAACTATGAAGTCTAAAGGAAACAAGCTCAGGCAGTTGTAGTGAGAAACAAGGACGTGAAGAAGGGTGTAGAAACATTTGCTGTACATTGTGGTGACAAAAGGCCCAAAGGTCCACTCTGCAGCAGATCTTGCCAGAAGGACAAGTGTATCTCTGCAGCACTTCATCAATAAGGCCTTTATGGTTGGAAAAGTAAAAGGCTACCTAGCGCTTGTATAATGGCACTTAATGGACCCTGAGAGCATGAGAGAAATGATTCTCTAGTTTGATTGCACCGAGGTTCAACTCTAGCCTGAATGTCAAGCACGCATACACAGTGAGGTAGAGGCCGTTTTATTTTGTTCACTTATAAAAAAACAAACAAAAAACTTCAGTCTTAGAAATGACTCTTAACATGGAGACAAGTCAAATATTCCCTGTCACTTAACAGTAAATATGCATTGATAAAGTCGACGGTCTGTGATTTCCTCTAATTCATAATTTCTCATTAAAGTTTCCATTTTATTTTGATTGGTCACTCAGACTTGAGGAATTGCGAGAGATCACCCATAGCCAGGACTCAGATTACTTGGGCTCTTGCATGGTCTTCACTGTTAAAGGTCATAGTTTCCTGCTAGCATTAGAATATGTCAGTGTGATATATTTGTTTTCAACTTAAAAAGCACCCGCAGCATCTTCCAACCCAAATGCCTCTATGATACTACAAGTATACGCTGTTACAGTTCAAATATATATCCGTCCTGTAACAACCTTCTGTTTTAAGCTGTTGCTGTCAGCTTTGTGAAGACAGACAGCCTCGTGTAAACAGGTTCGTGGGGGGTTACGCCTTTGTCGTTTGGTCACGGTGCGCTGTCTGAATAGTACAAAGATTCAACCCGGATGACAATGCAGGGCACAATGCAGTGGCTCCTGTTTACAAATAGCCTCCATACCTTTAACTCCAACGAGCCTGGGCCAGCCATCAACCATCTTCAGTTCCTGGCTCAATTAACTCACACAACATCCAGTAACCAGATGGATAATGCTAGTGGATAAAATGCTAGTTGGTTACTAAATGTCAGTATTTTATCATTTTTTATGACAGGCTAATGGTGTTGCCTCAAACTGAATTGGGTATACTTGTTTTCAGTTGCTTCCTGAAAGAAACAGAAAACCACTAAGCCAACGTTCACCAACAAAGACATTTGACCTTACAGTCGGCGATAGGCAGACAGTATGACAATGAATTTGTTTTGCAGTGACTGTGACGTTGTCCGTCTGTTCCAGACAATGATGTCCAGACAGACAGAATGGTGAGATAACATAAACACAGACAAGAGACATAACACTTCATTCACAAAAGCTCTATTCCATCACAGCTATTTGGGTCAGTCACTTGACCATTATTGTCTCCTATCAGTGCAATGATGAGCGAAAGCATGCCAGACTCAACTCAGACTGCTTTTCATGCTGTTATCTCCCTAAGGTCAAGCCAAGTGGGTTATGGGCTGCACGTAGAGGTGTTAAGACTATATTTAGATGTTTATCTGATGTAAAGTGAAAGATGGTCCTAACTAAACAGCAACAAAACAAACATGAGAATATTTATTTGTATGTATTTATTAGCCACACTGCATTTCAGAGAGGAGAACTAACTGTTCTCAAAGGATTTTTTATGAAACATCATTAAATGTTAGAGACAGGGTCAATCACACAAAGCTTCGGGTAACTAACAGACTTGCAGCTCCACACCTTGCTGTGAATGAGCAAGGTCTAACCATATAAAGTCCACTTCAAAAGCACTTATTGTCAGATCCCACAGCATGTTAGAAGTCCAAGAGGGGTTAATTAAGAGTAAAGTTGTCAAAATGGTTTATCCAGAAGGATGCTGTGTCAGTTACCAGGATCCCAGCTACCTGTACTGAAGATATCAGCCATCGTGCAGTGACATCTCCCAGGCGTCATCAGATGACAGTTGCTAAGAGCGCATAGCACAGCACCTGAAAATGAGCACAGTGTAACACTTAAATGAATCTTACAATTAGCAAACATTTATCTTTATCTTCTTTAGAATACATTTGTGTATCTGTTCTGTTCTGAAACTCATATAGGGTTGTCTTTGTAATATAATATATTAATATTAAATATTATTGAGATCTTAGCAGGCCTACCTGTATCTTCGAGGGCAACCGTGATGGCCAACGATGTACTCCTGAGCATAGCAGAACCGTCTGCAGAGTCCTCTATACCCACATGTCCAGTACTGCATTTCTGGATCATTGCCTGTACAAAATTAGAAAAGAATCACATATACGTCCCCATCTTCCTCATGAGTCTTGCCTTAACATGTTTACCTTTTCACACACCGTAATTACAAAACATCCATTCATTTTTAAAAGAAACAACATTTAAATTACTTAATTGTTACGAAAACTGTCACGCTGTGATTTTATAATTTGTCTTACTTCTCCTCGGAGCCACACAAACGGGCCCAGTAGGAGTACAGTGTAGTTTTGAGCATTTGCCATATCACGATTTGCTCGATTTGATCTCACACCGTAAGAAAATGGGTGTATCCATTGCTTACCCTCCCCGACTGCGAGCATCAGGATAAGCACAAGGAGAACCAAGCTCAGTCCCTTCATGTTTGGGTGCCAATAAGCTTTCAGACACTGTTGTGGACACGCTGATGCTGCATTTATACAGCATTTCAACCATGGGGGAGGAGTCCGTCATGCTCTGTCCAAATCACAATAACAAAGCATCGTTGGATGATGGCAGTCTGAGGGCTGAAGGTCCGGACAATCAGCTTACTTAGCATAGCCAACAGAATCTTCAAAATCTGAGATTGCTTTTGATTATTTTACAAAGAACCATACTATATTTAAAGTATTTCTAAATCACTATATCTGTGATTTAGAAATTCTTCTGTTCTATATATATCTGCACTGTTCACCCACACAGATATAAAAGGAAGAAGAACAGTTCTTTGGTATTGTACTTACATACACCCCTATGTCTGGACAAAGGAGTAAATAGACCAAAAATGACTCCTTCAAAACAACAATCCCATCAAAAGTTGTAATTACAGGTAAAGTACTAACTAAACCATAGTTTGTTTTAGTCACAGAAATCAGTACAATTCGGTCTTTCCTGCTGTGTTTGAATGGGCTGCCTCTGTTCAACACTGCTCTGCCCACATCTGAATATGGCAGTACTTGTTATTGCTGATGCTGTGAAACTACAATCAAACTGCACAAAACACGGTGCTCCAGTGACACAGGGGAGGATTGTTAACAAAACAATAACAGCACAAGGCATGGACACACAGACATGTACTTGTATGGCATGCCCCCTAGTGCTTATGTAAAGATGTTTGCTCTCTCTCTCTCTCTCTTTCTCTCACACACATACACACACACACAGATAAACCACCTTAAAGAAACAAATCATGCTATGATCTGTGATTAATCATTCTAAAGAATGCTTTTTCAACACTATCTTTTTGCCCATTGGGAAAACCAGAAAGCAACTGAGCATGTGGAGCCTAGCAGCATTAGCATGCTCAGCATTAGAATAAAGCACAGGGCAGTTAGGATCTTGTCATAAAAGTTCAAATATATTCAAGGAGCTGTCTCCCACCTCAAATCCCATGGCAACACACTGCTTTTTATTTTTTTTGAAGAACTGTAAAAATATGATCGATGACAAACAAATGGAGAAATTAAATTGCTTTTTGCATATGAATGACCTACAGAATGCTGATTTAAAGTTACTTTGGATACAATTCAAAGCTGAAAGTACACCCATGTCATGCTCTCATGTAGGCTACTTACACACAGTTACAAGAACTATTTACAGGAAGATAGAAATAGCCATGCGGCTAAAAATGAGGACAACAAAGCTGAACAAATATGGTTAAATATAAACATAGAACTATTATGCGCATACAATAGGTATATAACGCAACAATGATCAACAACATATAATGTCTACACAAGTCAAGTGTTTCTGTATATTGTAAACAAATAGGCTACAAATAATGCAAAGGAATAGAAATTGAATGGAAACACTAGAGACTTTTATTATTTTATTGTGTAATTTATTTCATTCAAAAGAATATATATTACAACGTAGCAATACAACTCTTGATACAGAGGGTGGCGATAAATCTCTACACGCCGGTTTTTCAACACGGCGAAGAAAAACCCTGGTCATCTGCGCATGCGCGGCTCGTACAGCTGCAGCCAACAACAACAGTCTGGACAGTCTGCCCTTTCATTCCAAGATGGCGGACCTCCTAGGCTCAATCTTAAACTCGATGGAAAAGCCTCCAACAGTCGGCGACCAGGAAAGCCGACGAAAGGCTCGAGGTACACAATGTATTGCCTAAATAACGACTCACTTTGCGTTCTTTGAAAGAGTTGAAACGGATATTATAAGGGACTTAGATGTTTGTAAAAGTATAAAGGACAGGCGAAGAGAGCATTTCGGGTGCTGCAATTGGCCAGTTGAGCTTTCTTGTAAGCGCTGCTGGCCCCGGTTTAGCACCGCCTCACAGGAACGTGCATCCCCGCATGTCCCGCACACTGCCGCAGACTTAGAGGCCGGAGTCTGGACTAGTTATGAAGCTCTCTGAAGCCCTGTGAAGCAATTGTGTTGTAAATGGTTCGAAGCATTTGATACAGTCAAAATGGCGATTTCTGACGGCCAATTAGTGTTGCATTTGTATGATATTAATGGATTAAATGTGAGATTACGACCAAACAGCTAGTCAGGTGGCACTGCTGTTACTGTAACACAACCCTGCCGAAAGCACGCTGTAAACAACCAGCACTCATTCAGTTGTTCTCTGCCTTTAGACGTGCGTTTCTTGCAAGCCACTGTTATTTCCTTTCTTGATCAGTTTTAGCTACCTTTTCTCTCTGCCAATGAAGTCAAACTAGACTTTCCAGAAGTAAGGCTTGAACTTTTTAACGAGTTGCAGCAGATAAAAGTGAATAATATAAATAAAGTGTGTACATAAATCCAAGCTTTGTTCATTTGTAGCAATACATACTATATATGGTAAACCCCTAATGCATTTATAAGATACTGAAAGCTTCCTTTGAGACTTTTTTTTTCACCGTTAGACATTTATATTTAACAATAACTGCTGTAACCCCTAACTGCCATTTGTAATGCACTATAACATTTCCTGTTTCTAGATCTAACATGAAGCTTGTGCTTCTTCGAAGCCAAGTTTACACGTGTAAGAGTGTGGCAGTGCTGAGTGGATTATTTTTATACAAATGAACAGCTTCTTTCACTTTTCAGTTGTGAAGACAAGACGGCAGTGATAAAAAGTGTCCAAATGCACTTCATTAACTGCTATGAGTATGCTTGCCAATGAAACATCAGAGGCTGTTTGTCTGTAGACACATGCAAGAAATAATAGGATCTGAGTCATTCTGTACTCGAGTCCTGAATGATCTTGAAATGTGGTTTTGGGATTACAAGAAGCCTGTGTCTTGATGAGCCTTTTTGTGACTTAAACCTTTAAAAATACAAGTAGGCCAGATTGTAGCTGTAAGACTACAGGATCTGTGTTTACAACGGAAACTTGAAATGCTATCATACATGAACAAAAACCCTGTGAAGACTTTTTATCTTCTGTCCTTTTTTAAGAGCAAGCGGCGAGACTCAAAAAGATGGAGGAAGATGAGAAACGAAAGAAAGCGGCGTTCAGGAAAAAGGTGGGAGCTGAAGTGAAGTGTCACATCTAATGCACATTGAATATACACTCGGTGCACATTTTATTAGGGACACCTGTACAGTCTAATGCAATCCAGCTGGCGTACATTCTACCTTTTTTACAATATTTAGTTCACATTGTCAGAAATGTTTAAATTCCATTATATGTTTAATATTGAGCTCATCATTAAAGGTGGTGTTGCACTGGACTACATGGTATTGAGAGGTATTTGTCTTCCCATTTACAGCCATGAGGCGGGCAGAATATTAGAAACACCTCTCAATATAATGCATTAGACTGCACAAGTGTACAGAGCACAGTGGCCTTTCTTCCTTACTGTTCATCACATGTAAAACATCTCTTGTTTAGATGGAGAAGGAGGTTTCGGATTTCATTCAAGACAGTGCGCAACAGAAACGCAAATACAATCCTATGGGGAAGATTGAAAGGAGTATTTTGTAAGTAGTCATAACTTCCGATAATTACAAAGACCCCCATTAGGCAAGAAACATGACGTATTGTCATATGATCACAAGTATTTCCCCTTCATGTCTCACAGGCATGATGTTGCAGAGGTGGCCGGTCTGACTTCTTTTTCTTTCGGGGAGGACGAGGAGAGCCGTTACGTCATGCTTTTCAAGAAGGTCAGAATACGTTTTGTTTTGAATCCAGTGTTGGATGCTGATGTAATGTGGGGAAGCATCACACATCTTTTCACCTTGTTGTGTGGCAGGAGTTTGCTCCATCAGATGAGGAGCTGGAAGCCTATCGCAAAGGAGAGGAGTGGGATCCCCAGCTGGCAGAGCAACGGCGCAGACTAAAAGTATATATATATATATATATATATATATATAAATAGTATATAATATAAATTGTATATATTATAAATTTCACTGAAGCCCCTTACAGACATGCACCCTTAACATTAATCTGATGACAACTTAATATGTCAGAATAAGTATAGTATTGTCTCAAGATCACTGTAGTACATTTAATATCTCTGTCTTCTTCGCTTAAGTGCGCAGAAAGTAAACTCCATTTAATAAACCATGAAACAGTGAAAGAGACAATTTTAAGTTGAGATTGATCTTCTTATATCCGATCAGTCTATAAAAACTATTTTCTCCACAGTAATAATCAGACCAGTTGTCCCTACATTTTAACTTTTCATGCGTGGATGAGTAAACGAAGATCCGGCAAAACGCTTTAGACGCAGCGCGTGAGATAAAGTCCCAGCTTATTGTTCTGTCAATCAATGTTTGTGTATCTGACTTTATAAAACAGGCAGCAGAATTCGCTCTCTCATAACATTTAAAGGATGAAATTGATGCAAAAACGTATCAGTGGGTTTACGTCATTAAGGCCTCGCGGCAAAATAAGTTTTAATATTCAGCAGTGATGCAGCCTGAGAGAGAACAGAAAACATTTAACCTCACCGCTGCTCTCTCTCTCTGTCTCTCTGCTCCCTCCCACGCACCAGGTGCCAAATACAGCTCTTTTCGTAGATGCTCTGTTGTGTCTGAATAAAGCCATCACTTTAACAGGCAGAAGCCAGAAACGATGCATATTCCATGTCTGAAAAGGGCTTCATACGTACTAAAAGGTCTCATACTGAGGTGTGTCTAGGTGACAGCATTGTGCCAAAAGTAGCATGTTAACTTGTATTTCTCGGGTCTGTTTTTTTGTTGTGCACTTTTACTACTTTACTTTATTACAATATTTGAACGTGTCAGAGTTAATAAAAACTGCATTGCAGCTTGATGATATCTAAGAATGTATAACGGATGGACTTTTTCCTTGATTTTTCGTCGGTCTTTTTAAAAAACGTTTTCTTTCCCCTTCACTGCAGGAACAAGCCGCATTGGAAGAAACGGCATCCAGTCAGACAAAGAAACCCGAGGCATGTCCCAACTCCAACTACAGAGACAAGTACAGCCACCTGATCGGCACCTCCGCTGCAAAAGACGCAGCACACACACTCGAGGCCAACAGCGCGTATGGCTGTGGTGAGTAAATGTTGCGCTGATCCGATCTCACAGAAACACTGCGTTGCCTCCCCCCCCCTCTTCATTCACTCACCGTGCTGGTGTTTTTCTCTCCCAGTGCCGGTGGCCAACAAGAGGGACACTCGCTCCATAGAGGAAGCCATGAATGAAATCAGAGCGAAGAAACGGCAGAAGCAAGGGGACGACACAGGAGCACACAGCAGCAGTTCTTGAGTCTCCACCGTTTTACATTACTCTCTATTGTTGTGTGCGTGCGTGCGTGAGTGGGTGAGTGGGTGGGTGTGGGTGCATTAGTGTGTCTGTGTGCACAGTCCAATTCATTCTATAATGCAATGCAAATGTACTTAAAATCTAAGAAAGGAAGACAGGCGTTCAATCTAGTACATATGCCACTCTCTGACTTGGACCGTGTTGAAATCACGATATGTTGTTAGGTGGAGGTACTCAGGTGTGTCTGATCCAGGAGGTGGATTATTATACATGTTTAAAATTGTCAGTTATCAAGTTCCTTACTCACATGATTGGACCCTATACGATACGAGAAACTTGTTGTGATTAAAATACAAAACGTGTCCTGTGGGCTAAACGCCTGATATCTTCTTTTAAAGGACATTTTTTGGCAAATTGTTTTACACTGATTTACAATTCTATGTGACAATTTTATCATTAAAATATTGTCAATATTAAGCTTTGGCAAGGCGTTTTGAAAGCAAGTTTTAATACAAAGCATAGCTAAAAAGTATCCAGTGCAGTTTTTAAAAGGGAAACAGGAATGCCGTCTATTGGCCAGCTTTTTGTTTCATTTGTTGATTATTTTCTTTTCTTAGTCTCCCTGTTTCAGAACTTTTGTAAATCTGGAAGCATGCCATTTCCTCGAGGCCAAGAGGAATCACATTTTAGAAAAATGCTGTTTTGTGGATTTTAGGAATCTGTGATAAAGTGTGAGATTTTCGTTGTTTCAATACATCTACACTGACTGTGAATTAAACTGTTACTCCAAACTAAATGTTTTATTATTAAGCCATGTGATGGCTTGCTATAGACATAGTAGTGAGCGGAAGCACCAGAGTCGATGTAGGGATATTGGTCAAATCTCTTTTGTTTGTAATTTCTTTAAGTATGTTCCTTGACATCTTGATGTCTGTTTTAACATGGTTGCACTGTTTTACCCCCCATGTGTGTTAATAAATGGAGAACTGTCTGGGTGTTGCCCTCATTTCTGCATAGCCTAATATTTGCGTTTTTGCTGTCTTTGACTTAGACAAGAATGCCTGGCAATATAATTTGATCAAATACAACAGCACAAAGTAAAGGCTCAAAAAAGGAACGTGGAATTGGATAATAATTTCACTATCACTGAATGTAAGATGATAGCATAGTAAGTTGATCATAAGTGCACTCACATCTTATGTAAAGTTCAATATATCAGCCACACACTTGTGTATTTACATATCTGACAACTAATATTCTCATGCAGAGATCAATAGACAAACATATTATGGGAGTGATTAATTGAGTAATGTTACTCAAGTGGTACTTGTCCTTGAGTACAGGTACTTGAATACATCTGTTTCAAGCTGCTCTTTACTTATACTTAACTACATATCAGCGGGCAGTGTTGTACTTGTTACTTCACTACATTTATCTGAGCGCTATAGTACCTGGCACATGATATATAATGAATTGATATTGATTAAACTAGTAAAATATTAAACAATATCCACATCAACCATTAGAGCATTGCACCTTAATGCATTAGTAACAAACAATAATAACAGTATAACACACCATAAAAGGGGACATTCTGTCAGTTAATGAGTCATTTTGATATTTGAAGGAATGTCAGTGCCAATACTTATGTATGTGTCCATACGTAAACCTATTAATCCAGGACTTTTAATAAAGTATTTTTATTATGTGGAATTTCTACGTACACTCAAAAAAAAAACCTCAACACGTGCTCCATCTTGGTTATTTGCTTGCTTCATATCTAATCTATTTTAGGGTCATACCTTCACTCCACTGCCGTCGCTGTTTTCGAGCTGCCACTACCTCTTGTCTCCTGAAGGAGGCGCTACAGATTAACCAAGAATTCTTTTTTTTTTTTTTTTTTAAACCTTGTTTCACACTGTCCTGCAGTTTCTGCCTCGCAGAAACACATATGTATTGCGCGTAGAAGACGCAGTCACGCACATGTAAAAAAATGAAGTCCATGTTTTTGTTCTTTTTCATCATTTGGTTTGCAGATGCAGAGCTAAAATCCCGGAAAGGTAAGACCAGACCCTGCTGATGCTTCTTCTGTCCAGATCAAACATGTGGGGCTTAAAATAAGGAAAAGCATGACAATGTGACTCAAATGTGGGCAGTTTTGTCGGATTTGGCCTAAACCGAACTTATATTTTAAGCTGAACATCCTCTAATCCTCTAAACATAACTTTGGTGTTTTGTAGTAAAGCTTATTTACCTCATTCTGTCACAGGAGCCACCAAAAGTTAAATCATGACTTCTGTTTGTCTAAATGCTTATTATGGTCTGTAGTGGGATTGCAGTTTAACATATTTCCCTGCAGTTTGCATTACTTGCAGCTGCTTGTCGCTCTGACAAAATGTCTTTGACAAATGTTTTATGTATTAGTTCACATGTAAATGCCTTTGTTTATTCGATTGATATGCGCTATTCGTTTCTCAATTCTGTGGCTCATCCTCCTTATTTTTGGCACCCAGGGTCCGGGGTGGTATGTACTTTCAAAGACAAGACATACAGCCCGGGAGACAGCTGGCATCCCTATCTGGAGCCCTTCGGATTCATGTTCTGCATGCGCTGCGTCTGCACAGAGGTGCCTTTTAACATTCACAAACTTTGTCACTTCAGAATAAACTGATTTATAAAAATGTAAAGGAATATTACACAGGAATTGTCTTTTGTGTAAAGAGCTCTGAGTTGCTGACTCAGTGGTTGGAATTTAAAGGTCGCCAATGACCGTAAACTCTACTGGTGCTCTCTTTTAGACAGGCCATGTGAAATGTAACACAATCAAGTGTCCTGCTCTGCCGTGCGAGAACCCAGTAGCTGAGCCTCAGAAGTGTTGTCCAAGATGCACAGGTAGACTGTCCTCCTCTAAACACCTCGTCAGCACTGTTTTTAGAGAGAAACCATTCTAGTTGTGTGATTTCTGTCCTGTGTGTGATGTGCCCTCCTCAGACGAGCCCAGGATCCCCGCAGGGCTGAGAGCTTCAGTGAAGTCCTGCAGGTATAATGGAAGTATTTATCAGCCCGGGGAGACTTTCACTAAGCACGACCTCTTCCCATCCAAGCAAATTAATCAGTGTGTCATGTGCACATGCTCTGTAAGTTACATCTGATTTACTTTTTGGGGATTTTACTCAGACTGGGTTTTTATTGATCTGATCCTTAATGCAAACAGTGTGTAAGGTCTATGATTTTAGGTGAGCTCAAATTCTCATCCTGCATGCAGTGAAACTCTTTTCAGAGCAGTTACCATATGCTTTATAGACAATAAAATACAAAGAAATGGAAACAAATGAAGCTGAAAGATAGCAGAATTTGCAGATGTATCTTAATCTTGAAGAAATATTTGACAAAATCTCAATCATCGTTAATGGTGACTGAGTTTTTCCACTGAATATTTATTTATTTCTCACAATCCTCCATTAATGGAGAATTGTTCTTTTCCTCTTAAACAACACATTTAAATATTACCACCACAGCTTCAAATGGCTGAAAAACAATTGAATGCATTAAAAAACTACTCAACACAATGTCTTCCTATTTCTGTATATTGCTGGAGCCTGCACCCCAGTGCCACATAAAAGCCACGTGTTCGCATTCCCAGAAGTTACAGCGGTGGCCCAAAATGTCTCATATTTCACATATCCAAATTTCATTATATGTGTATATATATACATATATGTATATGTGTATGTGTGTTGTGTTTTTTGAGGTACACTTTGGTTTGTGTGTTGGCTTTGCTTGGTTGTGATTGGCACAAGAGAATGGATGAAAGTCTTAATTCAGAAAACAAAAAGCAGATATCGGAGAGGAAAGCGGAAGCGAAGCCAAAATTGAAATCGCCACACGATACAAGAAGTTAACTTCATGAGAAAATGTCATTCGTTTTGGACAAAAGTCAAATAAATGTAACGTATCATTATGATTTTACTGGTATTTTTCAAAAACTTTAGAACGCAGAAGACACTGTGATTATGTTGTTGTTGAGTGATATAAACGTGAGTCCATATAAATACATGAGCAGGTTTAGAGAGGCCTGCAGAGACCTTGGAGTAGTTAAGCCTTGCCGTTTGGAGTACATACTTGGATATAAATTTAAAAAAAGAGACATTTTCTCTCCCTTTCTTTTCTCAGAATGGAAACATCTTCTGCGCTCTGAAAACATGCCAGCCAATCACCTGTTCCTCACCAGTCTCAGTTCCAGATACCTGCTGTTTGGTGTGTAAAGGTAGTCAAACTCCTCCAAGCTGAGAACACTTCTTTACTCTGTTCCCAACCGGCAATAATGTTTTAGATGTTCTCTAATGAGAATACTGATATATATCACAGAATTACACTTAAAATAATCAAAATGATGCTCACACAAATCTATTTTGTTCCACTGCAATGCACTAAATCTAAAAAATCACAAAAACATTTCATTTTGATACAATTCCTCTAAAAGTCGACGTATGATCATTTTAATTACAGCCCAGCCCTAATGTAAATGGCCGCCATATCTTTCATGTTAAGTACATTTTCCTCACGCTTGGTTTTGGTCTTTTTCTCTTTAGATCTAGGCACCAGCGGGTCCTCGTCATCTGAGGATGGAAACCAGCAACTGAACAGAGGCGTTGTATGTTTTTGCTGATAAATCATAATCATGCTCATAAAATCAACGTAGCTTAGACTTTGCTTTCATATGTAACCTGCCTAAAATATATTTAAATGTAGTGGAAGATAACAGTGTGGTGTTATCAGCTGAGCAGCTGCACTTTAATTACAGGACTTGGGTTCAAGCCTCACAGGCAAATGTCTGCCTCGCTGAAGTGTCCTTGAACAAGACACTGAGATCACTACAAGCTTCAGGGGAACTGCTGCGTAGCTGACGCTGACCTTTGACCTGCCTGCGCATGGGGACATGCAAATCAATTATTTTCCTCTAGGATTGCAGGAATAATTTGCACAACTTGGCATTACAGTATTCAGATTATTTCTGCAACATCCATTTTGATGTGATCATTAAGGACAAAGGCTTTACATTTTCCTTCACGACCCATGAACCTGATAATACGACTGAACAGGATGTTGTTCTGTATTGAATTGCTGACAAAATCTGAGATGTGGGCGATGATTCCGAGATTTGAAGTCAGGCTGTGAACCTTTATGATTTAGGACAAGATATGATGCTCCTTCAGCTATCACTCAGGAGGAAAACAAGTGAAGATAAATAGTTGAAAGATAACTGTTTTTTATTATACCTGTGTTTACAAAAGAGGCATTCAGTGGACCAGTGTTCTGGAGAGCAGAGCAGAATGCGGTCTGACCGGGCCTCTTCACCCAGGGTCCGGACTTCTCCTAGAGGCCTGAACCTCAGTAAACTTAACCTCAAAGGGGCTTCAGAGACCACTGTGAAGATCTTGTTGCAGAGGAAACACCAAAGAGGTGAGACTTTGTCAAAGAAAAAAGATCTTGTATAGGTATTAGATTTTATGGACAAGTTCCTCACAACTTTAGATTGTTTCCATATGTAGCAAAGCGCTCAGATGTTTTTCATTTTTCTCAGCTTGTTTATACAATGGCAAGACGTACTCCCATGGAGACATGTGGCACCCAGTTTTGGGGAAGGTCCTGGAATGCATCTTGTGCACTTGTACTGATGGCCTCCAGGACTGTAAACGCATCACGTGTCCCAGCCAGTACCCATGCCAGCATCCTATGAAATCAGCGGGAAAGTGCTGCAAGACTTGTCCAGGTAGTCAAACATGGCTCATGATGAACTGTTTCAACTGACATGCTGTTGATTGGCTGTAAACATCATTCACACAACTTCTCTCTGTTTCTACTCTAGAAAGTAAAGCTGAAAGTAACCAGACCCAGTGTTATCTCGGATATAAAAATAACCTCTTGGTGTATAAAGTCAAATCATCTCTGAAAGTTGACCAGCCCAACACAGTTAGGATCATTGCTGTTGAAAGACAAAGTACTGCTGAGGTTGAAGTGCAAGTATGGAAGGCTGTAGAAGGTACTGTAACTACTGATGAGATCTATGTTAAAGGAATGGTTCCACACGTTGCGCAATACGCTTAGTCGCTTTTGACGGACAGTTAGGTGAGGAGATTGATACCACTCTGATATGTCCATTAGATATTAAGCTATATCCAGCAGCCAATAAGCTTAGCTTTAGCATAAAGACAACAAAACAGCTTTGGTGGCTGTAGCTTCACATCTTACTTCAACTTAAGGTGGAATTATGCGTCTCCAGGCTGCACATAAGTAAACAATAGACATTTCTAAAGGAGACCTGTACACTTTTGCAAGAAAACGAAGAAGCATATTTTTCCAAATGTCAAACTATTCCTTTAAGAAAAGTATAAAGTATTGCTGCACCAATGTATGATTCTCATCTGAGTTCTTTATTTATACAGGTCTTTTACAATTAATGGAAATTGGTGACGTTCAAAGAAAAGATATCATGGATCATCCCGAGAATTACACATTACTTACAACACTTGATGAAGGTTTGTTTCATGATGCTTTTTTTAGATTCTGGAAATACTAAGTACTTTAGTATACTTTTGTGAAATCCTCCTGATTTATTTTAATACAAGTTTTTGTGTTATTAATTTATATTTTATATATTACTATATTAATTCAAGTTCATTTTCCAGAGACATGGAGAAAATTTAAAGAGGAGGGAGACAAGCTGAGCAAAGCTTCTCAGACCACAATTTGTGAAGACGGCATTCGGGAGATGGTGACTTTCCTAAATCCCAAGCAGATAGAGGACCTGTGTTCACCCTAATAGCTTTTCCTCCCTTGGCACCCTTTATATCCCCAATAACAGGTTGGTTAACATGGTTAACGTACAGTACATATTTTGTTCATACGTGTTGCACTTTGATGTTTTGCATCATTCCCGTAATACAAGTGGAACTTATCATTTATAATATTGTTTATTGGTTTATACGTTGTTGTGCATCATGTTTTAATCATCACATATTTTTATTTGTAAATTATTAGGTAATAAAACACACATTTGATAACTGTCAATGCCGTACACAGATAGCTCTGCCTCCTGTCATGATTCAATCATTATTAAGTGCATGCTCTGAACGAAATGCAACAAAAGGTAAATGTGAATGTGGAGAATAGAGATCAGAGAGGATCAGAATTTCTCAAACAACCCCTTTGCTTTAACCGTACAAAAATAATTAGTATTTTAGAATATGCTGGGCCACGTTCTGTTCAGAATGTAAAGGGTTTTTTAAGGATGTTATATGATCATCAACATATTTATTGTAAATACAAACGGAGGGTTTGTCACCTTATTTAAAGTGTATGTTGTATAATTTCTGTGTACATACATTTGACTGTGAATGATTTGTGGTTCAGTCTGCCAGTGAATACACAACTGTGTATTTGTTTGTGTGAAAACAGCTGTCCCAATTCTTTCTGATGTCAAAATATAGACCTACTGTAGCTATTTTTATGCAGACACATGATTTGGTTTGTTATCATAGCCTAATGACATTTTACAACTCTACATACCAGAAATGTTATGTATTTCAAAATGATGTAGCTGAATGCACTCTGTACCTCTGCACACAATTTTAACCCATAAAGTTTTATCAGTCTCATTACACCAGTGAACATTTTTTGCCTGATTTGTTTATAGTGCAAGTGATGTTTTAAGCATGCAATGGAGCCATTTGCACATAG
Organism: Nannoperca obscura; assembly: GCA_036024295.1. Classification (NCBI taxonomy): domain Eukaryota; kingdom Metazoa; phylum Chordata; class Actinopteri; order Centrarchiformes; family Percichthyidae; genus Nannoperca; species Nannoperca obscura. Next base: position 42,182 of record JAVQJL010042585.1, read on the forward strand.
TTGTACACAGTAAGACAGTGGGACTATGTACTTGAGACACACTTAAGATGTTGCTCAGAGCTCACAGTTGTTTTGCGGATTCTCTCATAGTCTGCATGCCGGCCACAGTGGATCGGTCCTAACACCGTCATTGCCTGAGGGCCTCCATTAAATAGAACTCCGGAAGGCTGGATAAACTGTTTTCCCGCTGGAGATGAAATGTTATCAGAGGCATGGAAATCAAAAGCAGAAGTTCAAACTCCCTTCACTCCTCCAAACTCACACACACAAAACTTTTCCAACACCAGCATTTTCACAAAAAAAACTTGTTAGTTATCATACCTCGATGAGAGCAAGGCTCTGATGACTGGTTGCCTCTGCCTCACTACTGCAAACAATCTATTAAAGCTTTAGTTTGGTGTGCATTGGCAGAACAGTGCTCTCATTCTGTTCTGTGCCATAAAGCAATATGCCCTTAAGATGGAAAGCAATAACAGCTTTCTGCAAAATCCAGTTAACTATGTAAAGTGTTGGCTTGGTGAAGTATTAATGTCTGTCTTAAACCTTATAGTATATAGATTCACTTATATCTCTATATTTTTAATTACCTTTTATTGGGAAAACCAGTGTTAAAGAGGCTTTAATATTTTCAAATAATCATTATCTATTTGTATGCGAAAGAGGTTGCTCGTAGTGAGGAAGCCACAGAGAATTATCACCAGACAGTAGTGTCTTTTTGTTATTTGACCCAAAACTTTACGGTTTCACTTTACTTCCACCATTCCCGTAGCTACCTGCTCAGCACCAAATAGCTAGCAAACATGGTGGAGCATTTAGCAGAGCCAGGAGGTAGTGGGGACCAAAACAGAACTCAAAATGAAGTGAATACTGGATACATTCCCAAGGTGGCCTGAGACACCACTCCAAATGATAATGCTATTTTTTCGGCTGGATGTGTAAATAAGCAACTGTTAGCTAAGATATTCACCATATCAACTCAAATGGAGATAATGTTAGCGTTGTGGTTACAGCTTGCTTCCGCTGCCTTGAAGTAGCCAAAAAAATGTTATTGCAGATTTCATGTCCACCAAGATTTTTTTCTTTAGTTTGTTTTAACAGAAAAACTATAATTTGCCAATAAAATCTGTTAGTGCAGCTTTGAATAACTGACAACACAATTCTGGCATTTTTTCCTTGCTATCAGACGGCCCATTGTAAATGTATACCTGTAGTGGGGATGCCACTACTGTCAACGAATGGGATTGTGCTGTTAGATCTAAATGTAGGCCAAGAAACTGAAGGACATCGGTATTTTCAAAACACAGTAAAGGAAGTAGATAATACTTAATAATTGGTTTTTGTATACTATATACTATAGACACTGTCATGGTTATAATGAGCTCTCTAGATCCCATGTAAGCATGATCTGTGAAAGCAGTCTTTTTACTCAGCAGCACTGTGTGCAGTCTCTCTGCTGGCCTGTTTGATCAACAGGTGTCAAATTATCACTCTGGTTTCCATGACTCAGTGTGCAACTGCAGATTTGGTAGACTGAGTGGGCGCTTCAGAATAATATTGCTTCCCTTCTCTGTGAACTCCCGACGTGCTCTCTCTGTCCCCTCCCCTTCCACAATGACTCATTGTGTTTCTTTCACACTTAGCACCAGACTGCTCTGTCTGTCTCTCACTAAAGGCATGAAACAATATTTTGAAACAGGCGCACTTCCCTTGTATGCCTTCATTACTCTCTCAAAAAGGCTGTCATATTTTTGTGTAAACTGTTGGACATAGCAGATTATAACAGCCTCTGCCTTAGTTGTCCAAATAGGCTGTTCCAGTCAAAAGGGTGAGAAAGGGGTTGCTGCCAACTTAAGATAGTAATTAACATTTGCACGTCGACATTTTCCCATGCAGGTCAAAGATTAATTGATTCATATTATGAGTGCAGGCTTTAAACACGTTTTATTTTCAACAAACATGCTACATCCGGCACTGTGTGTTTTGATATATTTGTCTGTCATGTTTGATGGAAATCTTATCAGTCCTCATTTTGTAAATGTTTGAATTCGTCTCACGGGCCAATTCTGCTATGCATGCTTAGTCTTGGCTTTGGCAATTGTAACAGCTGGGGGCAGTCAGTAGGTATAAATCATGCACTCGGTCAGCTCTCTGTGTATGTGTACTCCACCCTGCTGCCCGTGTAGCCCAGATTTAGTGAGAAGTGAAGAAAATGTGAGACTCGGGGTCACAACTCGGCCCAGGATTGGAGGCACTTCTGAGCCACTGTGATATTAACAAATCTCATTTGCTGTTGTTTTTTGTGTGTCACTTCCTCTGTGAGACAGTGTGAGAACATCAACTCATGCATGTTACAAAGACTTCCTCATTGTTAAAGCTCGTGCAGGATTTCATTACAGATATACTTTTTGTGGCTCTGCAACAATCATGCTGTGTTTAAAAGGAACGCAGCTAAGTTGAACTCATTTCAAAAGATTAAATAAAACATTTCCTCATGTGCTGCAGCAACTAGTTCCTCGCTTATGCGTACAGTGTTTGTGAGGAACTGAAGCATTGCAAATCAATCAGGCAGTCTTTTGATTCAAAGGGAGCCAAATTGTGTTAAGTTAATTAAGTCTGATAGATGTGTTTGCTTTCATAGCTGATTAAGGTGCTCAGCAGAGCCCCTGAGTTTATACTTCATCGAAATACTTCCGAAATCTATCAAGGGCTCTGTTTTTTACACCCTTACCCTCTCATTAATTAAGTTGGCCCTGATCATTTTTGCTGATGTTTGGAGTGTGGCCAAGAAAACACGGACAATACCGGGATACATGTCATGAACACTTTAGTCTTCATCCCCTCATCCTGAGCGACTCAATTTAAAGGTCGAAATTTTAAACACGTGCTTGTAATGACTGTAAACTATTAAAGGCAGACCACAGAGGGATCTTTTGTTCCGCAGGATAAAGAAGACCAACAACAACTTTACGGTTATGATCTGTAATTAATAATGGCCTCTTTTCAGCCTATCCAGGATTACATGATAAGTGTGTTACAGTTCAATTGTCCATCAAAAGAAATAATGAATAGGTCCGGTCGGCATGAACTCATTTGCCACTTGAGTAATGAGGAGTGTTGATGAGGTATTCAGGCCTATTCTTCCTGAGCCAAATCTGGTGTCTGAGTCTCCACAGGGTTATTCTCAAAGCTTAACTGTTGGCCCTCAATTTGAGAGTCAAACAAATCTTACCCAAACATTTCTCAGGCTTGATTGCCACGATGACTGCTCCAGATGTGAAAATGAACTGTGTTAAAATATACAGACAAAAAACCAAATATAGATATATAAACACAGATCCGTCTTGCTTAAGACGCAGACCACCGATGCCTTTCTCCACCATGTCTTTTGTTATTTTTGCATTTGGACACAGTATCTCGCTCTCCTGCCAGATTCTGTTATATCACCAAGAGCATGGATAAAAATGTGTTTTCAGTTAATAACTCACCTCATCAGATTTTCATGGAAAGAACAAAAGAGGTTGCAGAGAAAAAACTTAACTGAGTCCTTTTGTCTGTTTGTTTATTCTGTGTTGATGTTCAATAAAAGTCCAATAAAAAAAAGAATTTCTAACCTTGTGCTTACTGCAGTGGAACTTCTGGAATAACTTTGCATATTTGTAGGAAATAAATTACAGACATATGTGGATTGTGTAATTACCTTCAGTCTTGAAGTGATTTGTCACATTAGTAGACCATTTTCACTTATTAAGCATACATGCCTCCATGAGGTCAGTAAGTGTAAATTACCAATATTAGCAGACCAGATAGCATAGAGTGTTTGTAGTGACGTTTGAAAAAATGTCACACTGTTACATTCATAAAAGCCACTGATATACAATTAGAAATGGGAACTAACTTGGGGGATAAAGTTGTATAATGTGCTGTGTGGCTCGGGGGGCAGCGCTCTGAAAGTTATCTGGGTTTGGGCTTAAAGACTGCGAATTTATAACAGAAAGCCTTCGTTACAGACTTGGGGTGTGGAGTATGAATACGATGCGGGCATTGGCCAGACAGGGAGGTTCTAATATAAGACGCTATCAAGTTGTAGGATCCAGTGTTTTCATTTGCTTGTACCATACGGACTAAAAGTCAGGATATCTCTGCCTTTTTGATCTTTTTTTGGTTATATGTCTCTTGTGAGTCCCCTGACTTTACGGAGGTACAATAAAAAATGTGTTCCAGTTTGATGGTATTTTATGATGATATTTTTATTTACTGAGTGCTGAATTGCCTTAAAAAAAAGAATATTGTTGGCTATCCTCAGAGCTGACATCTGATAGACTCAAAAGGGAATGTGGAGTTGTTCTTTGCTTTTGTTTTTACCCTTCGGACTTTTCTCCTGATGTTGAATTCTTAAGGGAAAAGGCACTTGTGCACATGTGAGAACAGGGTTCATTTGATAGGTGCATTAAAACTAATATATCGATTGATATTGCAACCAAAGTGGTCTGGAAAGTGTAAAGTGCAGAGGCAGGTTTTAGAAAGTTTATAATAGTTGGAACACACACAAGCAGACAAAGGACATGTTAAGATAACATTAATTCTATTCCTCACGATCTTGTGAACATTTGTTCACCAAACAAACTGCCCAAAACTGTGGAAAACCTGCCAGTAAAGCAACATCTTGCACAAGAGTACCTGTCCATTTCTTTTCTTACATCATAGAATTCCAGCATGACAACAATGCACTTATGCAACCATCCATGCTTTAAGTAATACCAATTATCACCTCAGAATTACTTTGTAACAGCATTCTGTTCAGGCAAAATAACTTCATGCCAGGATTCACTGGCTGGAGAACAAACTCCATCATGTTGCTGAAAGCAAAACGTCCTCAGAAGGCCTTTACTTGAGTTGCACTGGGGTCTGGATAGAGCTGTAAAAGTACTGTGGAACAAAACAGTAATTCAACATCTCTGAGGGGATTCTTCTCTGAGTTTTCATATGATTCATTCACATTGAGCATCTGACGTTTATAGCAGCTGTGGTGTTTGACACTGTGGGATGTCCTTGCAACACACACAATCTCTGCTGAGTGGAGCTGAGCTCCAATGGACTAGAAAATAGTATTTCTGCATTGTATCAAATCTCTGGCTTTTGGCTCCTCGTTACCAATATACAGCTAAAAATGAAAATACCCCAACCAGACCCTCAGACTGAAGGCAAGGTGTTTGCCTGAAAGAAGAGATCAGGAAACTACTGTTTTCGATATGTGAAATAATTTACAAGAGCAAACACACTCTTTAACACGTTTAAATGTAAAATTAAACCACACTGTCATGTAAACTACTTTAAATTTCTAATATTTGAGATTTTTGTGAGTCTAACACTACACGTGAAGGGTGACCTGTCCTTTTAGATATCATAAAATCAAATTTTCAAATTGCATGACAACAAAGTTATTACTTTCATTTGTGTTGGTGTTGCTGAAAGCCAGTTCATAAATTTTGGATGGTTATTGTAAAAATTCAAATTCAACAAATAATTTCATGATTGGTTTTGAATGCCAGTGAGGAATGAATATGGAGATATAAGCATTTCATAATTATAACTAAATGAATAAATATTATATATAAAATATTTGAATAATAATTGAATAATGAATAACATTTAAAATGTATATTAAGTGACATGTATAGATAAAGTAACCATAACGTATCTGCTGGTTATATTCAGAAAGCCCTTTGCTTACTGTTTGAATATATATTATTTGACATTCATTACATACAGAAGCAGGGAAATATCCACATGTGAATATAATATTGTAGAATCCCATGAAATATCTTCAGAGATCCTTCTGATTTATTCCATAAATGTGCATTCCACATCTGCAAGCTGCTCCGAAGAAAAATAATTGAAATCATATGAAGGACAAGACCGTGAAATCGAAAAGGGAATGAACAAAAACAGAACTAGAGAAATGAAAAAGCATCCATTGTAGGCTTGTAGGAATGTCACATATGATACATCAACATCTGTTGTTATGAGATATTAGCATTTACGTGTTTAAGAGTGTGGACAGTAAATCATATTGAACCGCAGTGGTCTGTTTGAACAGCTACTGCTCCGCCAAATACTGGTGTTCCTGCCCAATACAAATGAGTTGGCTTCACCAAAGGACGATACTGAATTCATACAATCACACTGTTCTAAGGCCTAAAAGAGCAGCCAGTTATCTGATATGAGGTCAATGGTTTATTAAACCTATAATGATTTTAAGGTGTTTAAACATTTGACATGGCAGCAAATTATGCAGAGGACCACACCCTCAGGTTTGGATGAACATGGATTTTATCATTATTATAATTGTATTATTATTATCTATTTTATTAACCTACACAATTGTGTGGTCTTTCTTCACAGGTCAGAAGGTTAAAAGTGAAATGAATGAAGGACGTCAGAGCAGTTTCCCAATAAGCCCCGTTGCTTTATGGTCTCAGGACACTTCAGCAGGGCGGAGGCTTACAGGATGGGCGCTGGAATCCACTTCTTCCTCTTAAACGATCGCAGCCTTGTGCCTAAAATTGGAATAAAACATATCACTAGTAACTGCAGACTAGGATGGTCAAGGGCATCCTTATAGAAACAGTTTAAATTGGCTTTCAAAACCATCAGTCTATCCTTGTGACCGTAATAATCAGACGAAACACATTCATTTCAACATTCCTACTGCTTGATTCTCTTCATGCAGGGAGCAATTGTCTAATCTGAAAAAAGATTCTATTAAACTGGCTGAAGCTTTCATATAATATTAAATAATGACATATTGCCTGCTATAGGCTAGGCTACAGGCTTCTTGTTGGTAAACTTCAAAATAGTTTTTTTTACAGGCATTTTCATGTTGTTTATGATCAATAAAATGCACAATGAGATTCACTCACCACTACATTTATTTTTTACATGGTTCTCATCACTTGCATTCGCACATGCTGCATTCCAACATCAACAAGGTGTATTTCATGGCGAGAACAACATCACAGCTTATGTAAACACTTGAATATGAATTAGAGCATCTGCACAGGCGGAGGTTCAGCTCCGTCTCGGTTGGTGTTTCTCTCAGACTCAGTGCGGGCTGCTTCTTCCATTGTTTTCTTATGGACCATCTTGTACTTGCTCTTCATATCCCTCAGCAGCGATAGAGCTTCCGTATATTCTTGCTTGTTGACGCCTGTGCCGTGTATGGCACTGCCTGTACAGAGAACAAGGTGTTGTATAATTACAGGTAAGGTTATGGAAGGTAAAGCTAGCTGACCTTCACTGTATCAGAAACATGCATACTTAAAGGGACTTCTGTTATCGTTGTACTCTCTTTGATTTCCTTGATCATTTTATCAACACTTTCAGTTGGTTGCTTCATCGGTTTAACAGGTGGAAGTTCTTTAATCTGTGTACAGAAAAGTAGTTTTTTTTAAAAGGCATGATATGAAGGTGATGGCATTTTTCTTGTTCTTTACAGTTCTGAGTGTGAATGGAAATTAACCAGTTTCTCTCTTCCTCTGTATGGTGTCTGGATGCTATCAAGTTGTGGTTTCGAGTCTCTGTAAACATTCAGATTCTTCAGTGTGTGTTCCAGCATCCGAACAGCGGTTTGAATTCCTGTTGAAAGAAAAAGAAAACTTGAATATTCCCTTTCACTATGGGGTGATTGTATAGCCAAACTTTTTAAGGGCTTGAGAAAAATGCCCCAAAATAAATAGCTGCAGGTAAAGCCACAGTCCTCACCGATGTGCTCCACCACATCAGGGTTCGGTTTTGCATCAATCAACATTTCGTAGCATGGGAATCTATCAGGAATGGCATCGTCCTCGTTCTCTGCAGTTTCTCTCTCATCAGCTTGAAGATCAGACTCATATTTGGGAACATCTGTCGCCTGAACATGGAACAACATTCAGAAAGGAGAGATTATTATTTGACATAGTATTTATATTGACAGGAAGAAACTGGGTAGGCACTTATCCACCATGTATTTTTGAAAAGCATTTGGAAACCCAAAGGTTATAGAATACCTGAGTAACAAAAAAGTGCTCTATATTTTCTTGGAGGTCGTCGTCTTTGCTATTGTTGCCCTCAGATTCTGGTGTCACCTCACTTTTCTCAACTTGAGCAGGACATGGTGCAACCATCAACAATGCCTTCTTTGACACCTTTGGGGTTCTTTCTTCCACCTGCAAAACAAAAAATGTCAAGAAAAAAAAAAAAGATGAATCGAAACTTTCATATAATGAAATCCGGAAGGTCGTGATCAGGCATAATCAGCAATACAGAACACATCTGACCTTCCATTTTGGACAAGTGGACACCTTCAGCGGGAGCTTCACAGCTTCTTGTGTCTTCTTACGCTTTATTGTTATCCCCAGCCTCTCTTGGAGGTGATAGGTCAGTAAGGGAGGGTCTCCTGCGTTCAAACAAAGACAAACAAAGCCGTTTCAGCATTGACAATTCAGAGCCAATCTTTTAAAATGGCAGGAGTAAAAGTGCTCACCACTTCTCTGTGTGGTCAGAGGGTTGCAGTGAATATCAACTTCTTGCAGCATTGGGAAAAGAGCGGCGGCCATCAGCGCTTCTTCCTCTGCAATCTGATGACAAAATACTGATGAGACATGTTTTCCCAAAGGGGTTGTGATTGATTTATTTGTACATATTATTCAACTCACCTTGTTGTCAGCTAAATTGAGAAACTGAAGCTCCGGCAGTGGCAAACTGGTTCCTTTGCAGTAGTCCTCCCAGTTGTCCTTATGAAAGATCTAGGGTGCCCGACGCAGGCCACACACAAGTTCAATGCAGAGATTTGAAAATATGAACTATTGAAACACAGTGGTGAAATATCTCACACTACGAATGAATTACCTGTGCGATTCTCTGGAAATCCGTGATGGGATTTGGCTCAGTGTGGGCTGGATTAGGGGATGAAAAGGACTAAATCAATATTTTTCTGGGGATGTTGAAGAAGTTCTGACATGGAGCTCCATTGTTAAGTTATTTACTTAGCATTTCATTTACCCTTCATACGTCTCTCTTTTTCAGCTTGCTCTCCAGTAGAAGTCTGGAAAGGTTGTGAAGGGCCTGTCGGTTGTAAATATGGTATTGTAGAAATGCGGTTTCCTTGTAGGTTTAAATACTTGAGCCTGTAAATGACAATTAAAAATGCATAATGAACGTTTCCACCTTAAGTTAAAAACATTTTTTTTAGCAAACTTTAAACCGCGTCATGACCTCTTAAGGTTTGTAAGACTGTTGAAGACATCAGAGGACAGTTTGTTATCGTCAAGCATCAAAACTTCAAGAGCTTTAAACTGTGTGTCTTCTTCTTTAGCCGGCCTGTACAAAACAAGAAAAGGAAAACAGTCAAATTTACCAACGTTGTGAAATCTATACTGATAAATATTGAATGCATCTCATAATCCACTTAAATTCATAAAGCTATGTGTGCACACCATTGAATTATCTGATGCGTCTTGTTTTACGGTGTCTTACTGTATTCGTTTTTGTCATGTATTTTCTTATTGAGTTTTGTGTTTTTAATGTATGTACCTATTGTTGAGGTTGTGTTTTGTACTTTCTCTTGTGTACGTGTTGTTGAGTTTTATGTATTTTAAAAGCTCGTCTAGGGACGGGCATAGCAAATGAGCTTAGGCTATAAACGTTGTGGTGTGTGCTTTTGGTTTATGCTGCATACTTGTACCTATTCAAATACACATTAAATAAATAAATGACACCTGGCTGTAGAGCAGGTGTATTAAATGTGAGCAGATTTGCTTCACAAGAATCAGGGGTGTGGATTTGGAACACTTGTGCACCCCCTCTTGGTCAATTTGAAAACAATTTCAAATGCATCTCGACTTTGTGGCTTTTCTCTGTGTGTATGTTATGTTATTTACAATGCTGTAAATAAAATACAAACCACATGACAATCTCTGTACCTAGTCACACCTATATTGCTGCTTCATGGAAAATAAGGTACTAACAGTTGAGTGGGGTCATGGCTGAAATAACCCAGATTAGGAGGAAGATGAAAAAGACGATTTCCAGTCAGATGAAGGACTTTTAGACGTGGAAGTCGACCGATGGAAACAATATCATCAGCTGACAAACTGTTGTAGGACAAATCCAAAACCTGTGAGAATTTGAATGAATTATGTAAATAAAAACATAACAGCACCAAGAAGAGGACATAAAAGAAGCTACAAGCACCCATTAGTAAAGTTCAAGCCTGAAAATACTGTGATTGGAAATATTATCGATGTTACACACTTACAAATATATATTATGACATTAATAAGAACTTAACCCTCATCATCAACTTTGTTCAAACATCACACAGGTACAAATATTTAAATTATATATTTTTTAAAGGCATGATGATCAGTAGGAATACACAACTTTAATTATCTGTGCATGCTGTCTTTGTTTGTCACTAGTTAAAATCGAAGCTCTTTTTTTTTAAAGAGGAAGAACAAGATGAGAACATTTTGGATGAAAAACACGTTCAAGTTCTTGTTAGGACTACAATGTGTTTTATATTACTCCTGTGACATGTTAAAAATAAAATCCAAATAAAAACCCAGATATACAATATTAAAAACAGAATGTAAAAGTCAGACATCTTACTTCGAGATGAGGGAAGTCAACGGCGTCAAACGTCATGTTGCAAAGCCCGTTTAACGATAGATTCAGTTCTCTTAAAGACACAAAACTGCTGAAAGAATCTGTTGAAAAACAAAAGACAATTTCTGAAACTCACGACTTTATGCAAATAAATTTTATTGAAGGTAAAGCTGCCTGAGATATAAGAATAATCACCTAAAAAGAGGGAGTTAATAGATGCATCAATGTAAGCTACATTGTCAAACAGCTTGAGGTCCTCTGGCATGGCCTGTGCACAGTAGGGAAAACATCTTTAATCGGTTTTTACTCACGGACTACCAAATCATTTTATAATGTTAAATGTGAAAAGTGATTCTTACAGAAATAAGGTTCTGCTCACTGATGTCAACAGAGCAGAGCTCAGACGGCTCATCAACACAATGTAATTGGAGCTACAAGAGAAAATTGAAAATTATAATTGTTTGGGGTCACCAACTGGCCGACTGATCTTGCTATCTTTTGTCAAATAAGCAATTCTCACATAAGTAGATTTCAGTGCCTTACCAGGAAAAGTCCATCTAATGTGTTACCATGAGGAGTATCAGCCCGCCTGTTCTCACATTTTTCACAAGTCTCTTTTATTCTTCTATGCACATTCTTGTATTTCAGCTTGTCTGCCTTTCTGTAAGCCACGAGCCAATGACCAGCACCTACAAGGAGAGAAACATTGTAGTTTGGAGTTTTAAAAATGTAAACAGTCGATCTGGGCTGCAACCAACAATTATTTAGTCTATTAATCGTTTTCTCTCTAAAGTCCACAGTGCAAAAGGAAGTGTATTACTGTACAAACTAGCAGCAAAGTTCATTTATATAATTAAATAGCATATACTGCTAACAAATGTGCCCATATACCGAGATTAGATATTTACTGAAATGTTCCATTTGCTTAGATAGAGATCCTACCTACAAAAGTCCCTCAAAATGGATGGCTGTCAAACTTTTCCAAGCCCTTTTGCCTCAAAGTCCTGTCATGGAAACTGTGTGTGAATCTTAAGTCCCTCCACATGTGTGATTGAATGTTAAAATGTCCAAGCTGTCCGTTTGTGCAGTTTCATAGCTTTTTCATCTCACTCTCAATTTTTCTTCCTAATTTAATACTATGCTATATACTCAGAACTTCTTAACCCTAATAATCATTAGTATTAGCCTTAACTTTGTCTCCAAAAAAAAAAAAACAAATATTCTTCCAGTAGATTAAATGATTGTTAAATTGACAAGAAAATGAGTTCTAGACAATTAATATTGCCAAACATTTACATATATAAATACCTTTAATAAATAGCTGGGATAAAGAATAATGTATTGATTAATCAAATAATCAACAGACAAATTGTTAACGAATATAATTGTTAATTGTTTCCCTTTTTCTATTCTTAAGGATGTAGTACAAGTACCTTAACATGCTACATATTTTTTGTGCTAATATAATTTAACCCACCTTCTTTTCTTCGACGGAGTAATGTTCGGGCTGGGAAACATTTGGTGGGATAGTTCTGTCCATCATCGAGTTTATAAGATGCTGCAGTCATCTTGTTTGCGTGTGTGATCCATTTATCACGAAACAACTTTTTATTCAAGTGCTGTTTGCGCTTGTCACGAACTGAACTGGCAAAACTACTTAATGCAATATATTTGCTCCTGAGCTCCACTGTGGTGCTCTGTATCCTAGCAACGACACGTAAGACGACCGCTGCACCTCCCGTCCAGTGGGGGCAGTAAAAAGTAAACATGGGTATTTTCTTTACAGGCGAAGACGGAAACAACCAGCAAGCCTAGCTAGTCAAAGATTCAATTTAATGATAAGATAATAACCTGCTTAGCTAGCCCAAGGTTCTTTAAAACGAAGTTGTTACGAAGATGCAGCAGCTTTCCATGTATAACACAAGTTATTCAATTACTTATCGAGACGAATTTACGTTCGACCCGTGTGCGTTTACAACGTTTAGCTAGCTAGATAGCTTCTAATCGGAATTGACCACATTGCGCATGTGTGATGCTGCATATCGGAGTCACTGCCTGTTTTTGATTACTCCTGCCCCCTTACAGTTAGTACCTACCTTGTCTGTCAATATGATATTTTGCTAGCACAAGAAAATAAGGAATGTTTGACCAAACGACACATTTGAAGCTCTAGCTAGCGTAGGAAGTGAAACCTGACATCTAGTTTAGTTCGGACGCGTCTAAGCGAACACGGAAGTGAGCGTGACTGTGTGTCTCACTACTTTGCCGTCATCTTTTCTGGTGAACCCATAGCATCAGTGTCGTGAACATCAGAGGTTCCTCCTCTGGCTTTGAAATTAGACGGTATAATGCCGTCCACGCAAAGACTAAGGGTAACAAATGTGAAGAGTGACAAGTGAAGGTAAGGGGTTTGTTATGCATGCACAGTATACGTTAGATTCTGTTTGTAACAATGCAATCAAATGTGTCTATGAGGAGCTGCTGGAGTGTGAACTCTTCCTGTGAGTCTGTGCTTTAAAGATTAAAAGACTAAAAACAAGCTAAGATTTGTCATACATTTGGATTTTTTTATTCACAGGAACTCTGATCCACCATGGGAAACACACCATCAAAGAGTGGCAGCGGAGAGGAACCGGTCAAAACAACTTTGTTTGAAAAGGAGACAAGTGGGATTACATACAGAATTCCTGCTCTCATTTATCTGAGGCACAGTCACACCTTCCTTGCCTTTGCAGAGAAAAGATCCTCGCCCTCTGACCGTGATGCCAAAATTCTTGTTATGAGAAGAGGAACGTTGAAAGATGATGGATCCATTCAGGTTATTATTCACCCCCAATAAGCAGCAGATTAACCTTTGCTGTGATACTGATGACTGTCAACATTATCCGTGCTCTTTTTAATATTTGTCTTATGTCATGTTATTCCAGTGGTCATCCAGTCAGGAGCTGTCAACAGCGTGTCTACCAAACCACCGCACTATGAATCCTTGCCCTGTGTATGAAAAAAACAGCAAAACACTGTTTTTATTTTTCATCTGTATCTGGGGAAACACCACAGAGATCAGGCAGATCATTACAGGTAAGAACAAGGCGCGTCTTTGCTGTGTTAGCAGCAGCGATGATGGGCAGAGCTGGAGTCAAGCGAAAGACTTAACAGAAAGTGTGATAGGCGAAACTATCCATAAGTGGGCAACGTTCGCTGTGGGTCCAGGCCACGGTGTTCAGCTGGAGAACGGCAGATTGATCATCCCAGCGTACGCCTATTATGCCCCTTACAGATGCTGTTCCTTCCCCATTCCTTTTACAGTCTACCCACGTGCACTGTCAGTATATAGTGAGGACTTTGGCCAGACATGGCATATAGGTAAGATGCTTCGAAAAAAGTCATGCGAATGTGAGATGGCAGAGATCATAGACCACGAGGGCAGGAGTCATCTTTACTGCAATGCTCGTAACACTGGAGGCCACAGATGTGAAGCCCTGAGTGAAAACAGCGGTGTGTATTTTGACAAACCACACATTGCTCCAGAGCTCGTCGAGCCACCTTCAGGCTGTCAAGGCAGCGTCATTGGCTTTCCTGCTCCGGAATTTGTACCGAACGATGATGCTGAAAGCAAAGCTTGTGGCACATCGCTCTTGTCTCCAGACACACAAACCTGGCTCCTCTTCATCCACCCAACTAACAAGTCTAGTAGAAGGGACATGGGCGTGTATTTGAACCGATCCCCCCTGCACTCGTCAGGATGGGACAGGCCCAGGATCATCCACAGGGGACCCAGTGGCTACTCAGACCTGGCCTACAACGGAGACAAGGATCAGTTTTCGTGCCTGATGGAGTGCGGGAAAGAAAGTGAACTTGAGCAGATTGCGTTCATGTCTTTCACCCTTAATGATGTCATGCAGACGGGCAGTAAGAAAGAAAAGAAAATGCGTTGAATTGTGGTTGCTTTACTTCTGTATTAACAAAGCTCTCTAACATTCGCCTGCAACCTAAAGATCCAATCAAAAGCCACTAAATATGCTGTGTGGTAACATCTGTCTGTGTTTACTGTTGTTCTACATTCTGGAGATGATAATGCATGCATTACTTGTGTGTTTTGTTGTCTCCTTGTTTACATGAAAAAGTATTTCATTTCTTAATAGTATTAATATGCAACCAGCTGTATAAGGAAGGAAACTATTTTTAATAGGTTGCGTGGCCGATTTCAAGCATGCTGTGCCGGACTGTCATCTTTAAAACAGGCTTTGTGTGTAGCATGTTTGACAAGTACTTCAAAACCATTTCTGCATCTTATTAAACTGTCAGTATTTTCTGAGCAGTGGAGAGAATTTGCCTACCTCTTTTTATTTTCATATGAAGATCATAGCAGGCCTTGTAAAGTCGAGCGTAGAGTTTCCTCCGTGCTCAGCCTCTCCTTTACATTTAGTATACTCCGATTCACATATGCCTTCTACTCCACTGTTTAAACTTAGTGCAGTCAGTGCACAACCTTTTCTGTAGGTCACAGTGGGTGCCACACAACTGAACAGAAAAGATTAAACATGAACTTTTTACTTGCCACATCCAGCTAACCAACGAAGAGACCAACCAAACTGTATCACATCTATGAGTTTTTAAAACACATACTTTCTGCAAGCTACTTTGGGCTACTTTGTACTGTACACTTTTTCTGTTAAATTCATTCAAAGCAATATTTTACTTGGTTACATTATTTATTTTCTGTTTTCAGGCACATTTAGCATGGTTTTCTAAACAGGCTTCAACATTATTCATTGATTTTGACCAGGTATGATTGGCTGGCTGTTAGTAGTCACATGAAAGCACATAACAGCATATGAAGACTCACCATTTTAATGTTTATTTTTCCTAATGTGAGGCAAAATGCCTTGAGATGGTTCCTTTACTAGTTTCATTGTGTTTTTGTTGACTGTTGTGGAAAGTGACAAAACCTGCATGAAACATGTATTTTAGTAGAAAATAAAAGTAACTTGTGATCATCTTTTGTTTAACTTTGTACATTTTTTTTTCTGTTGACTGTTGGGATACTTTTAAAAAGACAAGTTAAACAATATGCATCTGTCAAACAGGGGTATGGGATCAAATAATATAGGAATTAGAAAAAACTATAAAAACACTACAGCTGTAGGAAGTAATACCTTCCCTCAGCAGCTAAAGGAAGTTGAGTGCATGTTGAAATGTTGTGACGGGCTGTTGTTGTGAAGCAACCTGTGGGGAGTTGAGTGTGATTCAGCAGATGTGCACACTGTAGTGATGAATTGAGGACAAGGAGCAGCGTTTGAGTTGAGGATACAATGCGGATATTCTACATTATTCAAGTTTTCCAAATATGACATCTCTACTGTTAAGGGAGTGGTCATTTTACTTAAGCTCCAATTAACAGAGGAAAGCTGTGTTAGCAAGGCCTCTTCAATGAGGTTGCATCCTCATTAATAGCTCAAAGGCTAATGTAATTCAAATTTTTATTTTATGGTTAACAAATCCCATACGGCATCTACTGAAGACTGTCACAAATGCATAGTTTCTTATTTTTATAAGAAAAAATAAAATTGTATTATTTAATTTTCTTAAACAGTAGGGCAATGTAGTTTATAGCAAAATTACTCAAACAAGAGTAAATGTTGCATTTCTTGGGGACTATTTCCTGCTGCGGATTAATACACATTTGGTGTTCTAGCGAGTATTTACAGTAGCAGGATGGTGTATGTGGCGCTATCTCAAATTAAACTACAATGGCCATGTCCATGGTAATAAAGGAACATGCAGCGCAATGGAGTGGCTCACTGATGCGTTTTGCATAGTTTTTAGACAATGATGGAGGCCTATAGCACAGAGGAATACGCTGTAAGCGAGGTATTTAAATGTCACAATACAAACGCAACTGTGGTAAATGACGCAAGCACTCAACTCATACAGACGTGGACCGCTGTGCTCCATTGAATTACTACAACTGTAAGGGAATTTCAGTTGACAGCGGTGCCCTTGGATACACAGCAGCAGCTACAGGCTACTTGGGACTTCAGTGCTGTGCCTGATTATTAATATAATCACTGACCTGGTACAAAAACTAGGCAAGGTATTAAGTGAACTTTATTAAATGTGAGGGCTTGTAAATCTCAAATGTGTTCATCTACTGACCGGCTACTTCCATGGTTTCTGTTTTTCATCATCTTATCCAAACAGCTTCTTCACGGTCAGGATGAATCATGCGGTGAAACCTGCTTTTCTCCAACAGTTTTGCCGGTGACACATCCAACGTAATTTTTTATCAGAGGGTGGCTGACTGTAATACACACACATATGTTTTAATCTATCACTCTGGTGATATTTGGGAGTCCAGAGGCTAACAGTGTTGGCGTCACAGATGTTGTCTGTTTGTGGTGAGCATGTGTGATGTCCCAGCAGGCTCTGCTCTTTTAGCAGCACAGACAGCGCTGCACACACGGCTATCACATTGTTCTTGTACCATCCATTTGAATGACCCTGGGGCCTACAGGCGAAGAGCTGCCAGACATTTGAGGGTATGACCGGAGGCCAATTCTTTTTTGATTATTTTTTAGCAGTGAAAATACTGTGTAGTTTGGTATAATTGTTTCCCCTTTGTTTGCAATGTTTGCATCTGACTGGATTATTATGTATGTCTTGTAACTCTGATTTAGTAACTGAAGGACAAGAGTCATTATTTACCAAACCTCAAAACATATCCAATGGTAACATGCTAAAGTGCTAATGTAGCAACTTGGTATGCTTTGTATTTTGAACTGCAATTGCATATCAGTGTATACACATGCTTTATAATAAAAAATAGTGACCTTAATTGCCTATTGCCACCACAGATATGTTGTAGGTTTGGGCCTTTGTTACACATATAATGCATGTGCTTGCAAAACAAAGCTGTTTGTCACAAATTTCATCATTAACAATAAATTAGGAGGCTCAAAGCATGGTCATGTCAAGTAATGAAATGTCTTTGCCAGAATGTGAAACACTCAGGAATAGAAGTTACAGCTTAATCTAAGTCTGCATGGGCACAAACAGTACTCAGTGTGAGATTTCACAAGCAGCTGCTTGATGTGCCAAATCTAGCCAGAAGATTTAAAACTTCTACAAAAAGAGTACTACACATGCACAAACAATATCATGGTTCTGTTTCCATGTTGCTGTCAACAACAGGAACTAAGACACCAGAAAGTAGGTCTGTTATTGCAGCAATGACACAAAGGAACATTTAGAGCTTCACTGGGTTCACTGGGACCAAATATGGAGCAATCAAACATGTTCAGAGTTCAAGGTAGATTTGGAAGTATCCATAATGGTGTGGGTGTTATTTGTTGATCTATGTATGTTGGACGTTTTTTCTGTGACTGTTTAGCCACAATGAGAGTAAACTGTAGTAGTTCAAAGAGCTGCTGCTGCGTATTTTACTTTCTATCTGCATGAAAATTATTTGTTGTGTAATTACAGTTTTGTGCATATAAAGTTGGTTAAGAAGTCACTTAAGTGAGTGTGTACACCAACATTAAGAGAACCCATCATGGGAGCACATGATATGTTAGAATGGAGATTAAGATTATAATCCCAGAACTCATGGCATTGTGGTAATAGCCCACATGTAAATTATAGTCTCTTTTTGGGTAGTTATATGCACTTCATAAATTGATATACCTGTACATAATACACAAATAAACAGTTTATTCCAAATATTAACATGGATGGTTAGCTAACGTGGAAGGTTAGCTAACTGTAACGTTCAACATAACAGCTATAATAAGCCTATATGTCAGGGTAGGATTAGTAAATATAAAAAAATCTTATCTGATTTAATATAAACAGGTGATCACATTTTGACTCAGAATGGTGTGTGTGCGCATGAAGCTCCCGTGGGCAACCTTTTGTCCGAATCCCAATGTAAATGTTTGCACGACAGCTCTGCAGGTCTTTATGTAACAGGTTGAAACACAAAAAGAAACTACTTTTAAAACATGTTCTGTGCTTGGTCCCTTTAGGTTAGGTAGGTTTAAGTAACAGACATGATACATTCAGAGTGAGATGTGTCCTCTCTCTTTTGGTTTCTCTTTGTTGCATGTCAGTAAAATATACTAAGTTATACAGGCAAAGTTACATTTTCAAGGTTTGATTTAAGTACCTATGTACAGTGGAAGCTACACTCAGTCAAACTGTACATCATTACAGAGTCACAGAGGGAAGCAACGTTTCAGCTGCTCCTCCAGGAAATCTTTCAAGATTCATACATTTAACCTTTTTCTCGTTTCTGCCAAACAGATAAGCCTATTAACAGTACAATGTAACCCGGTACCAACTAAAACAACTTCATGTATCAAAACACCCCCAGCTCTGGAGATTAGGGCGGTTTTCATGGGAAATCACAAAAAGGAACAATCCCCCCATTACAAAGTATTGAAATCAATACAAAACTAAAGGGAAAAGACATGAAATGCACAGTATAAAATGAGTTGTGCACTTGTGCAAGAATCGATGTTACAAATGATACAGAGAGAGAGAGAAAGAGAGAGAGAACTCCCAGAGAAATGAGCAGAGAAGCTATATTTTTTAGGCTTCCACAATAAAAGTTACATTTGCTAAATCTTACCCCAAGTGACCTGTGGCAAGAGTAACGTCACATTTCATAAACTCAGACTTATCATTTATGTCCTATCATTTGAAACTACTAGTTCACCACAGTGTGTCCAAATCTTTGTGTCAGATGTGCAGTGACCTTTCCATCTGTCTAAAACCTCTGTTTTAGCAACAATAATGCTCTTCACAAGAATAGCATCGTCGAAAGTGAAATCAACACCTTTTGGTACAGTTTAGGACAATACAAAGATTATACGTCAGACGGACACACAGCCGTGTCTGCAGACTGCAGAGAGTCTTTAATGCAAGAGTGCCCACCAGCACAGATCCTGGATCAAACTGCCAGACCACTTAGAGTAAAAAAATGGCTTACAAGGGCACTGCAAATCTACATAAGCCATAAAAGCCATGCCACATTTACACCCTGTTAGGGCTATTCTCTCTTAAAGGGACATGCGCACAGTTTACAAACAGAAGAGGCAAAAGGACTGCTGAGAAAGCAGCAGGGTTGGGAAATCTTACTCACTACTGATTCCTGATTTCCAATTATACATTGTGATAAATAACATAATGCACTCTGATTTAAAAGCGAATGTATAAATTGTTACAATATGATCCATTCATTTTAATTCAGATGTGTAAAAATATGTTAGTGTCTGTAATCTCACAATATTTAGTTACTGAATTTGCCGGTTTCTTTTTTAAAAGCATGGGATCTGTTAGTTTTTTTTAAGTTACACCAGACTGGGTTAGGCTTTTTCAGATCACTGTAACGACTCCACAAGTAATCCATTGTTCCCAACCCTGTAAAGCAGTGAGCGTGGCAGACCAGTCACATGCACACTATGGGAAATGTTAGGCTAGACACATGAGTACTAACCTTTGGCTCTCTGGCTGCTGGGTACTAAACAACATACAGAATAACAGGCAGCTGCGAGGGGAGGAGACTCAGATGTCCAGTGAAAGCACCGTTCACACAGTAAAGTTGCATTTTAGCACAGAGGTGTTTTTGATTTGATTAATTGTCAAATCTGCTTTGACAGTTGAATACAGTTGAATATCTTTCAACCTCTCTTGGTCTCTCCTTCCACAGAGACCTGTAACTCCAAACAGCTTCAGCCTCCCCCTCTGTAGAAATAATTAGTCTGTGAATAATTGGCAGTGAGCAATATATGACCTTTTTTTCACAATTGAGAGATCTTTTTTTCATAGATGATACAATGTACTGCGCAAAATGGATATGCGCACATACTGGAAGCATAATGTTGCTGAGGACATGCAAGTTGTTGAGTATACAGCAGAGCAAAAAGCGATGTTTCCCAATGTCATTTCTTCTTCATCTTCTTGAAACATCATCTGTCACTCAGATTTGCATCTTCAAGCGCGCAACTCTTTCTTTGAGTGTGGTTTATTTCCCAGCAGGGCATCAATCTCAGTGATGGTTTGAGGCGTCATTTGGGTTAAAATCTGCAAGGAGGAAAGACGGACAGCAATCACTTAAAAATATGTTCTGCTTTTTGTTGTCACTTTTGCCACATTGTATTGCACGTAAAGTAGCGTATCTATTGGTTCAGACAACTATGGCTAAGTATGTCAGGCAACATTATTGATGTGGGAGGAAAACAGGGAAACAATCTACCCGGAGGGCACCCAGATTCTCAAGTAGCTGGTCTGTATTAGAAACACCCAGAAGTACTGAGCTGACTCCTTCACTGCGCAGACACCAGGCTGTAAAAAAGAGAGAAAACAAATACAACTCATGCTCAGGTGAAACTGAGTGATCTCAGTGATAATCGAATCGAATGTTTAGGTTTTGTTTTTGCAGGAATCAGATCATATTTAAGTCCCTTAAACATGTATCCACCAAAAATGTTTGAGCAGGAATTCTGACCTCAGTTGACCAAATACACTTGAAAAGTCGTATCAGGACAGTGATCCCAAATCAGTACATTTTATAGACAAGCAGGAAAACATGGGGCACAAACCATGTACAAAAAGTAATGTAATTAATTAATAAGATAATTAATCATTAGTGAAGTGGTTTCACACAGGCAGACAAGCACATGGGAAACATTCAGATATGTTGCCTAACATTGCATAATTTATTAAAACCGTGTTACGTTTTGTGTGAAATAAGTGAACAAACAGTTTGAATCAATAGTTTTGTAACTGGCAGTACCACAAAAAACATTTAAGTTGTGGAAAGTAAATGCAAATTTGAAACAGTTCAATCTTAACCTCCAGTCACACCAGCAATAAAATAAAAAACAAGTCTCTGTATGTCTACACTCATGTTGTTGGCCTGGGTCGTACCTATGGCTAACTGTGCAGCAGTGCAGCCCAGTCTGTCTGTCAGTAGATGGAGCTCCTTGATTTTAGCGAGCTGCCTGCGGCCCTCCTCGCTGTTCACTCGCTCCTTTAGCCACTGGTATCCCTTCACCAGGAGCAAAATGGAGAAAGGCATTGATACTAGTACTGATTTCACACTGCAGTACCCCACTGATCAGAGAGAATTACACTGAGGCTGATTTTCAGGGAGAGGAATCCCAGAGGAGGGCCGGGCAAATCAAACTGACCTTCATTGATGCTCTGGAGCACTCTGGTACACCATCACTGTACTTCCCTGTGATTAATCCACAAGCAAGTGGAGACCAGGTCATTGCTCCAACACCTAAAAGAGTAGAATAAGGGTAAACATTCGAATGAACAAAATTAACCTTCAATTAAAAAACTAAAACAGATAGAGCTGCGAAACTGAAGATGTCTGACCGATCTTGTGGTAGAGCTCAGGAAGCTGCACCTCGACTTTATCCCTCTGGAAATAGTGATACTCTGCCTGCTCACACACAGGTGGTATCAGGTTGAACTGGCGTGCCACTGAGTACGCCTCCTGGTGCCAAACAGACAGAAACAAAATGCCATGGTTACCAAATCAGCTTTTATATCACTAGCTGATAGCATTAAATGTATAAAGAGTGAGCCTCTTTGAATGGGAGATCAGCATTCACCATGATTTCCATGGCACTCCAGCGTGAGGTTCCCCAGTACATGGCCATACCCTGGTTTATTACAAACGTCATGGCCCGTACAATCTCTGCAAATCACAGTATGTAAATTACATCACAGTAAGGCCAAACTTGGGATTTGTGGATTAGCAAAACAATGCTATGATATGTGAATTTGGAGATACATCCAGGAATTTCTTTATTTATTGCCCCTCGGAATCTGGACCTGAAAACGTGCTCTCTGACTGAAGAAACGTTTATTGTTAGTAGTGACTACTGACATTATCTTGCTAGTTGCAATTTTGTCCAACCCATCTCTCTCTGTGTGTGTGTGTGTGTGTGTGTGGCTCATGTGGTGGTGACAAGTGAGAATGTTGATTTTTAATAATAATATCCTCTCTGTCATTTACCTCTCTTTCTCGTTCAAGGTATTTATGGTTAGTTGTGTTCTTTATTAGACGTTTATAAATATAGATGTTATGGCAATTCATGATGTATTTTGTAAGTTTGGGTCCCAGTAGGTCCCTTGAGATGAAAAAGTGTGGGAACCCCTGCCCTGCAATTGTTTGCAGCTATTTCATGCAGACATAAAACACATGCAATATATAAGCACATACCCACACCTTGACTACCACATGATATCTGCATGAGGATGTCAGCAAACAAGAATAATCAATTCAAACATCAGGAACTGACCTTCCATCGGACTGTTGACATCATTTCTGTTGGCAAAAACAATGTCCACATAATCTAGCTGAAGTCTTGATAAGGATCCTCTTAAACCTGTCATAAACAATAGACAATGATTAATCATCATCATCATTATTAGTCTGTTCATTCTTGGTATGTTGTAACAAGACTAAGAAACTACAGCCATGTGAGTGGCTCTGTGAGGCTGTACAAGTTAACATGCTCACAATGAGAATGCCGACAGGTTGATGCTTAGCAGGTATAATGTTTACCATGTCCACCATATGGTTTACTGTGTTAACATGATAACATTTGCACTAAACACAAAGTACAGTTAAAGCTGATGGGAATGTCGTTAGTTTTGCAGATGTTTAGTCATAAACCAAATTGTTGGACACATTCAAACTTTGACCTGATGATGGCGCTAGACGAAAAGTTAAGGGATGAACAAAGTGAATACAATTCATCCTGAGGGGAAACTGTATGCCTGTAATAGATTTCATGGCAATCCATCTGATTGTTGTAAAAATATTTCACTCAAAACCACAAATGTGAACCTCATGGTGGCACTAGAGGAAAAGTGAGGGCATCACCAAAGTCAGTAGGCTACATCGTCTATAAACAATGACTTTCTCTACAAAACTTCAGGGTAATCCATCAAATAGTTGGTGAGATATATTAGTCTGGACCCAAGTCGTGGACTGATAGTGGAATACATGAAAGGAAAAGAGCATCTATGCAACATCATGACCGTACTGATTCCCAAGAAATAGTTGATTATGCTCAATACAGTATGTTACTGGAGGGTCCAAATCTTTTATTTTACAGACGGGGTAATGTTTTTAAAAATATCTTATGCTAGATTTTCTACTTCTCAAATTTTTGGGGTCAATGGCCAACCGTGGGTATGTTAGTAATTCAATGTAGAGGTCACACTGAAGTTACAAATCAGGTGAAATATAAAGTCCAGATATGAGCGCTGTCCCTGCACGTTGTTCACTTATTACGCAATGGCCTCAAATCAAAAGCTTCATGACAATGACGGTCAAACAGTCCATTCAACTCCTTGGTAAATGGTCACCCCAAGGCCATGCTACTTACAAAACAAACAAAGAAGACCACATACAAAGCCAATATCCTCTTAGCTTTCTTTAGGTCTATTTTTGGGAGGGGGAACTGATTAATCCCTGAGATGTTATTTGCACTGAAGCTTCATCTCTACGTGCCCCCATCTGACCCCATGTACTTTTGTCTTCTTTGTCCCAGACACAAGTCAGCTAGCTACTGTACATCTGCTGTCAATCCACTGAAACATCCAACCTCTTCTGATTTCACACTGCATTTCCATTCTGCAACTCCATCATCAGCACCTTTGATAAAATCAGGCACCTCATCTCCAGCAAACAGTCCACTAACATATCTGCACATTGCAACCATTGAACCATTTGGCAAACGATGTTTACTGTTTGCCAAAAATTTACTTTCACACCCTAATAAAAGCAGATGAAGACACGGACCCCTGAAAAAGTGAACATAAGTGCTGTAACAGGACTAAGAGTAGAACAGTTAGTAGAACATCAGAAATCAGAAATAAACATGTTCCCAACCATTCCGCTTTTTCCTTTTACTGTCAAGTTCCCCTCATTGGCTTTATTATTCGGTCTGATGTTGTTTTCATGTTTCCCTAATTAATATAATTAAAATGCTCCAGGTCTCTCTTTCCTTGAAGCTGAACTACAATAAAGTGCTGAAGCCTATTGCTAGAAAAGCCGTAAGCTAAATTATAAAACTGTCAAAGGTGGAAGTTGAAAGGAGTTGGCTGAAAAGGCTAAAATAAGAAATGTTTTGCATTGATATCAGACAGATGAACTGCACTGCTAAACACTTTGGAACAAAAAAGCATAGCCCTCAGAGCTAAGGGTTGTATTGCCTGAAAAGAAGGGGGCTAAACGTCATTGCATTGGGAAAGCTGAAAGATATCACACAGCCAAACACAAAAACAGTGTTTTTACCTGTTTCAACTTTAAATGTAGTCTGTAGCTGAAAGCATGCTGAAGTAATACAACCTCAAAGTGGAATCAGTTTGAAGAAGTTTTTTACTAGCTGTTATGAAACATAGTAATTTATTTGATTTTAAGGCATGTTGATGTATTTACTGTGATATGTGACATGGACTTTGTGAACTGAACAAAGCAAACAGCGCTCACACTCAAAGATTAAAGGGTCATCATATGATTCATCACAACTCTGCATCTGTTGAACTACTGCCCTCTGGGAAACATTTTATATACAATAAATATACCCTACACTCCAATAAAACAGACATTTGAACTTTAATTAATCTCTAAACGTATGTTCAGCAAATAAATTAAAATAGTAATAATATACAACTCTGAATTGAGCCGTTTCCCAATTTTAAAATGTGTATATTTGAGCTGTAGGATTACTGTACTGAGAGATAAATTCAAGTTTCATGGTCTGGACCCTAAACCTTCTTGTATTTAGTTATGTTTCTTTTTGAATTCCTGGTACTTTAATGTAAAAAATAAATAAATAAAATACTCTACCTTCAATAATGTGCTTTCTGGAGAGTCCTCTCTCTGTTTCTGCTCTGTGGAGTGATGGAAATACACATTATTGATGTTCTGTTGAAATGATAAATGAAAACAAGGATTTTGATTGAACAGAAAGAATCTAGTCTATTAGTGTTATACTTACTGGCCTCCCCAATAGATCTTTGTTGTGATGACAAAACTTGAACGCCTGGCAAGGACACAAGAGGGTTAGGAGCACAGTTAATTATGGGAAAATGTTCCATCTTCTATTTTCTAATTCTATGTATAGCATGTAAGTATGTCAGCCATGTCATAGCTTTTTTTCCGCCTGCAGAATTTAAAAAATATATTTTTGGCCATTATTGTATTTCTTTCTTTCTTTCTTTCTTTTGACTTGTATTTATCCATATATTTTTTATCCAGATTAAAACATTTTAAGGTTTTCCACATGCCTTGTGATCTGGGAGTTAACGTTCACATGGTCAAAGTTTTTCCTTTTATAGTCTCTCTGGGGCTGAAGCTCCTCATTTGTCTAAAACGTATGATTTTCCCTTGAGATAATTTAATGGTGTGCCTGTGCCAACAGCAATAAAAAGATGTGAAGATGCAGTGCACTTCAGAAAAGCCAGGGATTATTGGGGATTACATTACATGAGTCAGTTTGGAAAAATTAATAATATCACCTCCATCCTTTCTTTTTGATAATGTTCCCCAGAGTGATTTCCGCTCTGTGGACAAACACATAATTTATTGTAATGGGTTGATCAGATCACTGCACAATAACAATTCATTCAGGAAATCTGCAGATATGTTAAAGAAACCTGAACACAAAGGTGTTCATTGAGGATATAAAGCGCATCTAAAAGTACTGATGGATAAGCATTGTACAAGAAGGAAAGACAAGCAGGAATTTGAGAGGCTGACCTTCCAGAGGCGTACACCTCTGCTGTGTCAAAGAGGTTCACTCCGTTCTCATAAGCTATGGCCATCAGGTTCTCAGCCATCTGAGGGAACACAAAAACTAAAACTGAGAAAGAGAGACGATGTATAAATTCCAATTACCCAGAGGTCATCCGTGAAGGGCACTATGCAGGGAGGATTATACAGTAGGACTAATGTCTAATATCTCACCAAGCTACTCTAGTTTCCAGGTATTGGATCTGTGGGATTTTGAAACATTTCTATAATTGAAAATACAGAGATTCACGCTCATAGTGCAGCGTGTTTTCCACAAAAGCAGTACGAGTGAACGTGCTCAAGTATTGACTTCTCACACAAACAGAGACAAGAGAATCCTCACCTCATCAGAGATCTGTGATCCAAATGTCACCCAGGTGCCTGAACGGGAAGAGAGACAGAGATGCGTGTTGTTGTTTGAGAGGTTGAAACAGAGATGAATATGTTTCTGCCTTCAAACCAACTCACCTAACCCGAGGCAGGAAACACGTAGTCCTGACTTCCCCAGGTTTCTGTGAAAAAACAGAAAGAAGAAACAGTATTTGAAGCTCAGAAATAAACAATGGAAAAAGAGAATACGGTGTATTTAGGCTACATTTTCACACACAATCACAGCTGAGATCCCATCTTACAGTATATTGATGTATGAGTGACAAGAGCAGAGAAATCCTGAATGATGAGTAAAATTGGTTACCTGTCCTTCAATCCTAATAAGCAGTAATGGAAAGTAACTACCATTAGTACTTTTACTGAAGTGCTGCATCCAAGTTACAGAGAAAATCTGTTTACAGAGAAAATCTGTTTCTCGATTTAATGCTCTTTTCGATTCTGCCATTGGCAGCGATGTACTTACCTATAGCACTTGTGATTCATCTCCAGCCCTTGCAAGTTCTATGCACTTTATGTAAAGCTCTTATTTGGAAGTTGCTTTGGATAAAAGCGTCTGCTAAATGCCTAAATGTAATGTAAAGTACAATTCTGAGGTACTTGTACTTTACTTTTCCCCTTTTATGCTATTTTATACTTTTACTTCACTACATGACAGCTTTGGTTACTAGTTGCTTTGCAAATTAAGATTTTATAAATAACACATTTGATCATCTTTTCAAACAAGATGCATTTTTATAGATTCAACTACCAAATGGCTTAAGAGGTAGTTAAGATTGTCTCCGCCTTTACAAGCTACATACATGTTAAGGCAACAGGGACAATAATCTAATAATACAATACACTGTATCTTTGCATTGTTCTTTTATTTTTGATACTTAAGTAAATTCTGCAGATAAAACTTTAAACAGAAAAACTAAAAATAATCATCAATGCTAAAGATTTAATCTTGACCTGACCATACACATAGAAAGACAAAAATAAAGTAAATGGGATGTAACACAAACCAGGTGTTATGCAAAAAACTTTTGAAGTGTGACACGTGACTTAACATATAACATAACACTTTCCATTGTGTTCCTAGATGGGAATACTTCCTCCACTACTGGTGCTCAATGAAAGTCTTTCTTGCCCGTGGTTAAATTACTGCCTGTGTCTAATTATTTATTCTGAACAATTGACCTTTTTATCCTTTGTATGTTAACAGTTCAGTGTATTACACTGGGTCAGCTGGAGGGAACAGAGCTCAGGAAAATTGTCTCGGGTCTGTGCTGTAATATGGCCCAAAATGTTCCATAAGCTGAAGAGGAGTCCATTACCCAACATGCCACATCTGATTATCCAGACAGCTGAATTCTGAAGGGCAGAGCAGGGGAAAGCAGAGAGCTGCGTTTCTGACCACGGGAGCATGTACATCTGAAAATGATGTGGGCTTCATGCTCGCTCTCCTCCTCCATGCGTGCTCTCCCTCATTCTAATTAGCCAGGGAGCCAGCTGGAAAGGCAGTAGAACTGCAGTGCAACACGCTGCTCGCCGTCTTTTTATCTCCAGCGCCTCTTCCCCTCTCTGCCTGTCTGCCTGCCTGCCTCCCTGCATCCACCACAAATAGCCAAATTCAGAAAGACAGACTGTCAGAGCATTTAGACTCAGTCGAACGAGTCCTGCTTTTATTTTCTCTGGTTTATTTTTAATGCCTGACCTTAAGTTATTTTTAGATTCCTGCATATGTAAGCATTTGTGTCCCACAGTGTGAGTGTTTGCTGTGTGTATGTGTGTGGGGGGTGTCGGTGTTCATGTGTTCATGAATGTGGGTGTGAAATGCGTATTGTTTGTGTGATTTCTTTAAACTCTGAAATAGCACACAGATGGAAGGTCAGGAATGCTATACAGAGGGAAAATGTGTTAGTGGGGTTTGATGTTGATGATTCCTTGTATGGTAATCTGGCTCTGGTTCACCATTGATGACAGTAATGCCTGTTCTCACACACTGACAGTCACTTTGAAGACTGAGAGTATAAATGCGGCACATGGGAGAAAACACACTTCAGAGACTTTTTCTAAAGCTTTTTTTCGAATAAATATATTTTTTCATTTGTTTTGTTGTCCTTTACTGGCATTTGTTGTGACATCCATCAAATTATGCCTTTTTGCCTCAACTTCAGTCAGGGGAAGTTCATGATTTTTTTTTTCCTCTTACAACATTTGACAAGGTTGGACCAATAACAGCATCCCAAAAATATTCCCTGCTAGTTAAAACATCCTAACTCAGCTTCACAGCAAAAGGAAAGGCTCAAAACACATCCAAAAATAGCAGCATTTATGTCTCAACATCACCTGCGAGATAATCTGCATGCTGAGCGCATATAAATGACTTATTTTAAAAGATGATTATTAGGTTAACTAAAATGAATTTTATATTCAGCAGACTGGGTGATTTTGTCAGGTTATTTCCATTATATCTCCTACATTTTAGATTTTCAGTTGTACGTCTTTAGCATTATGTAGGAACATCCTATTATTTAGCTTGAGGTTATCTTGAACTGGTAATAAACGTGAATAAATGGCAGTAATAAAGCCTAGATCCCAACTGTGTTTGTCACCTCACCTTAGTCACTAAACCTTTCTTCCAAACTTTCTGTCATCAAATCATGATAAAAAACAGAAAGGTTACGTGTGACAAATAGAAAATGCAACAACTAAACATGAGTCAGCATTAAGAGCATGTCAAGCATCCAGGAGCATCCACAAATGTTCCACAAATGCACGCTTTTTCAATGTGTTCATATTCAATATGCTTTTTAAAGATGGAAGGTGCATGAAGCTGACAGATGAACATTATTTTATTAATACTGTGTATGAGGACGTCATTACTGGATCAAATGAGGAACCAGCATGCATTAGAAGGTGAATTTCATGATTGCTGTGCCACATAAAATACCCTTTTTTTGTTGTTTGTTTGTTTCTGGGTAATGGAGGATGTCATTGTTTCTCTTATGTGACAACTGGCCGCCCCCTCCCTGCTCTCAGCTCCACCGCTCTCTGCAGTGCTGCAGTCTGCTAAATTACTATCAGTGAGTCTGGAGAGACACATGCTCTCTCTTTCCTCTCACTATCTCCTTCGTGATAGTCTCTCCCACTCTCTCTCTCTCTCCCACTCTCTCTCTCACTCACACACACATTCATGTACACAGACGCTCGGCCTATATTTCATTTGACATGGATTTGGCGGACGTTAATGCGAAAACTGACGATCCATCTATAGCCCACTGTGTGCAAGCGTCAGAGCTGCCGGACGATGCTTTCACGTGAATATTCACGCTTGATGGGAATTACACCCTAACACAGGCACAGATCTACATATGGTCATGCATGAATGCACTCATGAGCGGGGCACACAGAAACACAGATGCTTCTCTGTAAGCCTTTATAAATAGGGCTTTCTGTGTTTTCTTGTCTATGTTTCCTCCTGCCATAAATCATGAACTCCAAAAAAGGTTATTATAGGGACATGGCTGTTCCACGCGTTATTAATGGAGGAGAGAAAGGAGGCACACAGGTGCTCTGTCATGGTGTAGTCAGCATTTTAACCTGTGCTGACATTTACAGTTCGTTTTCACCTGAGACAGGAGTAAGACACTATATACAGAAGGTTAGGTGCAAATGATGGATTTTTTCTGCAGTTGTCATAAAATGCCCCACACATGCTGAGCAGGCTCTTCTCCAGAGGGAAGCACACCTAGATATTAATAACACTCGCGTCAGTGCGTGTGTGTCTGTGTGTGTATGCTTACACACACATTTTCTGAGCACAAACTGTGGGAAGATGGTGAACTGTATGTTTTCTTTTAAGAGTGCCGTATACACACGGTTAAGGGATTTACAGGGTCAGTTTACCCAAATTACAAAGAACATTTTCTCACCCATGCAGAGATTTCTACGTCTACCTCATGAATTTCCATTTGTGGTGCTCATAGCATTGACAAATTACTTTTTTTTTTTAAATCAACACCAACATCTCTGTTCAATCAGGGTCATTGTTGCTGTGGATGATCCACAGACCTGTTAACAGATTTCAAAGGGACTATTTCTTTGATAGAAAGTTCACTGAAAGAATTAACCGAGCATCAGGGACGTTGTTTGTCTTGCTGCCGAATTTAAAAATATATATTTTTCAGTGCTGTGCGCAACACAAACAGAGTGTTCTTCACTTCTATTGTATTGAGGTAGATTTCAGAGACAGATATCTCACAACCTGTACAAATAAAACAAAAGCTATCTGCTTTGCTAGACGCCATAAGTGAGAAAATGTATTTTGTGTGAAGGACTATTTAACTCATGGGACCCAGTGTGATTCTGACAGCAATTTAATTCTTCCTTCAGTTATTATTAATGAATTAGGCTAAACAACAGACTTTTCCTGTAATGTGATGTTTTTCAATCAGTTATATTAAAACAGTTAGGAAAGTAGGTCTGTCTTAATTAAAAAATACACATGCAGTGAGCGGAGCAAAAAAAAAAGCACCAAGACAGACTCACACACACACACACACATACACAAAGAACACACAAACTCAGCTGCTTTCCTCCAATGTTGCTAACATTAGTGATCTCCTATTAACTGAAATGAATGTAATGAAGTGGCACAGCTGAGAGATTACACCAGATGATGTTAAAATTGTGAAGCTTTTTATATTTGTCTGTTTGGGGCTGGACATAAGCATATATGTAGCACTCTTTTCATTAGCGCGGATTGTGTTTTGAAGGGGGACTGGGTGTAAGATCTAACTTGGAGGTGAAACTTTGAGTCATCGTAACGTGTTCAAAAGTAGTTTATTAATGAAATTCAGCATTTGAAAAGGTCACTGCACTGTGCTGCTACCTGCTGACCTGTTATATGTCTGTTGAGAGAGCAGATGAAGCCAAATGTTGTAGCAATATGTTGGTCTCCTGGTCTGCTGCCTCATAAATACAGACTTCACTGACAGCTCAGTTCCTGGTGTTTTTGAGAGTTCCGCCGTCCCCCACTTTGCTTACTGTCTCTGTGATTTAAAACATCTCAGCTACTTTGCCACAGTGAAAATTGTGGAAATAACATCAATAACATTATTACTTATTAGATGTAACAAAGAGTCCAAAGGTCTTTAAAATATAAAAAAAATATAAAGTTCTCAAATTTAGATCAGATATTTCAATCCTTTTTGAGACTTTTCCAGGACGTGTGTAGACTCTTCATTAGGCTGTGTTTCTGCTCTTATGTAATGACATGCAATGATGACTGTCTCTGCCAGAAGCCAACATCAGACTTTGACTTTGACTGGACGGCCTATTCAAGGGGACGTCGTGACGTGGGTTTCATGGCCCTGATTATGATGCCCGCAGTTCAGAACAAGGCTGCTGATTGCTGCAGTCATCGCTTCCATCCACAGACAAATATTGACAAATGTAAGCCTCATTAAACAACACTGACCCAGCAGTCACTTCACATTTAGAAAAGATGAAGTTGTCTGCTTTATGTACTTTTTTTATGTACAGGTTTGATCTCTTAAAGATCTCCAACGTGCAGCTGCACAAATAATGGTCTGTAGTACTGTACTATTTCATGATTTAATATATATTAGTAGGAGGCGGATAAAATAAGCTGCAGGATTTTTGTAGTTTAGCAGCCAGAACAGATCAGAGTTAAGATACATTTTGGTTACAAGCCAGACTGAAATCAAGCAAGTGGAGAAAGAGTGCAACTTTGCCTAAAAACTTCAAAGTGACCTCAAAGTGATGTCACTAATCGGTTCAGTCAACCGGGAACTCAAACATTCAGTGAGAAGAGAGTTGAAGGTCATGGTTATTGCAGCATACACAAACCGTTTGTTTCCAATTACTATTAATCATGATAACAATACGAGGCCAAATGACTTAATTATCACTTAATTATTATTTATGATGCCTCCACTCTGTGAAGTCCATATTTTATCACTGTTTGAGATTTAGTTAAATACATGTGGTGTCCATAGGGCTTCATAAAAGTGGCAATACTCTGCTTGCAAATTTTTCCACTGCAGTTTTGTGCATGAGGCAACTCTAAAACCACATTACTTAAAGTAAATAGTCTGGGATCAAATTAACAAACTGAAGCTGTGAAGTCACTGTGCCCTCAGCTTCTATTCAAATCTACAACAAGCTTTCTGTGGCTAGATCACTGCCTCATAGCACTAAATGACCAAAATGTATCTGTAACACTTGACAGGGTTGCTCATCAGTAGCGTCGCCTCGATCATTACTTCATCAGCTGCTGAGAGTTCAGGCTTTCAAAACTCACTGTTCAAGTGATACTCTGTTAGAGAATGGCACCTCTCTGCGTGGTTGAATGTCAGGACACTTCAGATCCTGACACAAATGCAAATACATGTAAGCCTTGTTCTCCAGCTACAACACGCAACCAACTATTAAGTGTTCTTGCAGCAGGAGCAGCAGGTCCTGAATGTTTAGCATCAGAGATCATATATTAGCTTGGAAAATGTAGTTTGACAAAATAATCTTAACTTAAGGACCACTAATGAAGTTTCTAGCATATCACAGCATCTGGGGAAACCATGAGGTATAGTTCAAAGTTCTAGAAAAAGCTAGTAAGTGGGAGTTAAGATTACTTAAGGCCCAGTGAACTGTTAAAGGAATAGTTCAACATTAGAGTTAAATGAGAAGATTACCACTCTCACGTCTGTCCATTAAATATGTAGCTATAGTCTGGAGCCTGTTAGCTTAGCTTAGCACAAAGACTGGAAACGGGGAAACAGTTAGCCTGGCTCTGCCCTGCCTGCCATCAACTCTAACATTATTTTAAACATTTTATATCTTGTCTGTTTAATACAAACAAAAACTGGAGTATAAAAACGACGCTTTGTAGTTTAACCAGTTTAAATGCTGGTTGGACTATTTCTGCTGGGCAACCAGTGGTTTCTAGTCTTTGTGCTAAGATAAACAAACCAACAGCTGGCTACAACTACATATTTAGCGCACAGACGTGAGACAATGCCAATGAGTGTATTTCCCAAAAGGTTGTTACTATCCCTTTGACAAATCATGAGCTGAATCCACTGCACAGAACCAAAATGTTGGATTTAGAAACAGAAGAATGGCATTCATGCATTGTTATCCCTCACCTCCTTCCTGCCTCTCCTGCTGTCATTCAAGTTGTTTTAGAAGCTACAGCCAACGTTTTCTTTATCAATAACTGACTCTCATCGTCATAGAGCCAAATGTTGGATGTAAGTATGGCTTCCCTTCTTACATGCTCCTCCTCTCACTCATGCATCAAGATAGTCGCATCCAGCCGCCTGCAGCTGACACAAAATGTGACCTGTGACCATTGGATTACAAAAATCCATGAGAAACGGTGGCAGATACATTTATGCTGGAAATGCACCTGACCTGCTTACCAGGTTGCTGTTGGTGAAAAGAGAGGCCATGGTTACCATAGAAACTGTGTGTGTGACAGAACTTTGCCTGGGTGACTTCTAAACTAACCTTTCCACAGATCCCAAAACAAAGAAAAGATTTTAAATTATCCAACATAGTTAAATGGACATGAATTACTTTTTTGTTTTTGGTACATCTATGCTTATCTAGATTTGAGGAATTCATTCAAGTTGGTCCAAACGTTTCACAGTTATTGTTTTCACACAGTGATACTTGATCAATCCACTTCTTTGAAGATATTACTGTACATGATAAATATTGAAACATAATGTTTATATGATGACTTATTAACACTTGAAAATATGAATCAGGTTTTCTCTAGAGGCATTAACAGCAGTAAATATAGTCACAACGTGTTTCTCTATTGTTTACAAAGCTTGCACACTGGTCACCTTTTTGCTTATCTTACAAATTACACACACAAACACACACACACACAAACACACACATGCATATTTTCAACTTAAGAAACGGAGAATGCTGCAGAGCACTGTGACAGTGTTCACTGTAATATTTAAAAGACAAAGATAGATAGAGTCAGAAACTGAGAAACTTGGATCAAAGTAAAGAGATGAAGTGACAGAGTCAAACAGAGAGAGTTGGGGCAGGGGTTGACAGCAGGTGCTCATGGGAGTGATAACTGGCAGCAGGTGCCATCGTCTTTTACCTGCCAGCGAGTGATGAATACTCAAGTTAATGACATAGCAGGAGGGATGAGAAAACATGCAGCCAAACTGTGCAAATAGTAGTAATGATAGTTTCCATCTGGAAAATGGAATCTCAGATGAGATCAAATTCATGTGGAACTGTTCACTTCTGCTTCTAGTCTATTATGGTATTCATTTGGCCTCAATCTATGTCACGTCAACACATCTCTAACATTTACTCTCTGCATGGATACACAGATTCATACAGCATGCAGACATGTTTTGTGTCCATTCCTGTTTCCTCCTGACAGTCTGATTGTGACATGAGTGTAAAATGGAGAATGTGTGATCGCTGCGCGGCCACAAACACACTCTGTGGCCGGGTGCTGGGGCTTTGAGTGGACTCAGTAGCAGAAAGGACTGATAAGCGACAGCAGTGCTGGCTGATTAGGAAATAAGACTGACAAAAACTAAAGGCAATGCCTGGGGTGTTGCCCCTGGTAACTGGAGCTAGCCATATGCTGTATAGACTTATTGTGCTGCTGCACTCCCTATTAGTGACACTTTTCCAGAAACAGCAGAGCAACCAGAATGATCCAACCCAATCAGAAGTATGTGTGCGATTCTCAAGAAAGAAGGAGTGGGTTTCGTTTTGTGCCTCATTCCCTTTTTAAGGAAAACTAAATTGACTGAAGATCATTAAAACTCTCCTCCTAGTTATTGAATTGTTCAGTCTAAATGAAGGAAACAGACGGTCGTGGTCCTATAGTCAGTGGACCACACATGCTGTTGTTTTTATATGCATCTTTATATAAATGTTCATTCTTTTCCACTGCTCTAAGGACCCCTCTGTGTCCTTGTCAAGCTGAAGCTTTTATCCATCAAGGTGAAGTGAATCTGCTTCTTTGCCAAAAACTAAACTCCAATGACATTCTTTTCTTGCTGTATATCTGGTCTGTTTCCACACACACTTTATGAGTCAGACCTGGTGTGTGCAACAATGGTTTCCTGTGCATAAGATACTCTGCTGTACCACTATTTTATGAAAATTAAAAAGCTTTTAAAACCTCAGAGAAAAGCTGGGTGTCCTGGGGTGATTTTCGGCGAGCTGTTATTGGAGGCAGGCTTTTTATTAATCTGTGGTGAAGAGCAAGAGGCCAGGGCCAAATCTGCATAAAACACATAAGCCTATGGCAAATGTTCCTATATGCATACTGTCTGTTACCGTGATAACATAATGGCTGTTTGCTATGGATTATATAAGAATTTTTACATCCGTCAGTGTAAGTGTTTTTAAAGAGTAAATGTCATATTTTTATAGTGTCAGTAAAATCCCTGCTTCATGCGCACTCACTGAGGTGCTTCTTATCTTTGCTAATGGATCCGTAGGCAGCCTGCGCACTATGTTACAGAATGCATGTTGGTGACAGTTTAAGCTAACCACAAATTCACCTCACATCTCAGCAGAGAGGGTGACAGAAACAGAAATAAGAGAAAGAAAGATGGTGGAGCCTCGTGATGAGGGGAGGGCCGATCACATCACCTGCCACCTTGTTGCTGGCGGAGGATTTGCCACTGATCCTCATTATGATAATCTAGTACCTATGAGATCATCTGGAGGCCAAAAGGCCGTGGTAATCAAAGTGAAATGAAAACCATCCCTCTGATGTGAATTAAACCTCCACCCTTTTCAGCTCCAGCTCCTGATCTCCATACTCACCTGTACTTCATACTGGTGTGGCGCCCGATGGCCTCCTTCATGTGGGCATGGCCGTGTGGGGCCTGGCGGGACCCGGACCACTCCCTGGTCTTGACTGAGCCTTGGGACATGTAGTTGCCATTGCTCCCTTGTCCACTACCTCCTCCTCCTCCACCTCCTCCACTACCACCACCACCACCACCCCCACCTCCTCCACCGCCTCCCCCTACTCCTCCGCTGCTTCCTCCGGGAGGTGGAGCAGTGCGAAGGCCACAAAGCCGGTCTTCGCTGCGACTCTTGAGGTTGTGCTCAGTGCAGGCGAAGGACACCTGCATCCTGACCCTGGTTTCTGGTGTCTCGTATTTTGAGCGAGAGGGCGGGGAACCTTTTGAAGGAAGTCACACAAAGTGCAATGTCTGTAAACTGTTGGTGCTGCTTGGTAGTGTTTCCCCGTTGTGCTGTTGTGGCAAAGCAGCGATGTTCACACAAAGAGCTCAGACAGGGCAGGTCAGAGATTTTGGCTGAGAGTTGGAGGGAGCAGGCAAGAGTCCAGCCTCTAACATGACACACACAGAGTTGCCGTCTGCTCTGTCTCCTATCTGGTGATGCAAACCTGGCAAAAAGGCTCTTTGAGTTTTCACACTCACAAGATGCATCAGGGCTGCTCTCCAAAAATCATCAGGAAGCTTGTAAGCTCACAGCAGTCCTCAGACGGATTTGGGGATGTGGCAGTTCTTGGGAAGCCCCGAAACCTTAGTGCAATAGATGCCTCCCTCGAGAGTGTCAGTCGCTCGGCCTCTCCCTACATACATGCGAGGGCTCCTATGGCTTATGTTGGGCGGTAAAGCACTTGGTAGCTCGCTGTCTTCTCTTCAGCTGAGGTTAGTTGTGTCTGCCTTGAGCCGAGGAGCTCCGGAGTGTGCCGCAGCAATGACACAACCACAGCTACAGGCATCCTCGCACCTCGCGTCGAAATAAAACACAATTCTTTTTTTTTTCTTTCTTTCTTCTTTTTATTTTTTATTTTATTTTTGTCGCAAGGTGTGTCCGGAAAAAACGGGCTTAATGACTGGAATTTACATTTCCGAGGCAAGCAGACTTGATGCGATGCGAATTCACACAGTCAAACCCCGCCGATGCATCATCGCCCAGCAGCCTCACGCAGCATCAAATTGATGCAAGAAAGAGAGAGGGAGAGGGGAAAAAGAAGCAAATCCACGAGCAAACACTGAGCCGGGGATTTTTGTATTACCTTCAGCGTGTGAAGTCACTCACATACCGGCAGCAGCAGCTGTGCAGTTCTCCGGTTATTTCACAAAATCGCACGGGTTTGAAAAAAATGCCGGCATACTGGCCCCAAAATCAGCTGCAGCAGACATTTCAAAGACTCGGCGCCGCCTCCTGACTCTCCTCCAGCATCATTTTGTCAGTTCAAAGTCCGACTTTTTTTTTCTTCTTCCAGAGGCTCCCAAAGTGTTCACGACACACAAGCAATGTGGGGATTTTCAAGATGCTCTCTCTCTCTCTCTCTCTCTCTCTCTCTCTCTCTCTCTCTCTCCTCTCTCCCTCTCTCGCTCCCTCTCTCTCTCTCTCTAGTGTGATCTCTACATTTTTCATCACACGGGTGTGCACACATCTCATCACATCGTCACATCATGTTAGTGGAGCTAATAGGGGTGTGGGAATAAGAAAAAAATATATCTAGAATCATTTTTGCTCACAAAAAATCTGATATCACATTAATATTATATCGCTTTAATTTCCACTTATATTATTCCACGTTAAAGGGGTCGCTGTCTGTCCACCACACCCATGTTTCCACGTTCAAAACTCTTTTTTTTCTCACTTGATCCGCTGTGTATATGGCCATCACCAGAATTACACTGCAACACTGTAAGATCATGATCACCTCACCACAAAGAGCAAATACAACTTCTAAGTCACATCACATCGTGACTAAGCATGGCGTGGCATATCATATCATATTGCATCACATCAAGTCACATTAAAATAAAAGTGATGTGTCATTTGGTGGCCAGGCAATGATAATAGTTCCTCCAAGGCTGTGTTTACAGTCTGAAGTATGCTGCCATATCCTTAGAGAAGACTGTC
This sequence comes from Nannoperca obscura, assembly GCA_036024295.1. Taxonomy (NCBI): domain Eukaryota; kingdom Metazoa; phylum Chordata; class Actinopteri; order Centrarchiformes; family Percichthyidae; genus Nannoperca; species Nannoperca obscura. The sequence continues at coordinate 80,964 of JAVQJL010042585.1, forward strand.
AATCCAAAACGTTTCAACCAGTGCTCAGGCTGTACTCTACAAAACACCTCACTTGTGCAAATAAGAAATGCAGACATGCACACGCGCAAACATTCATCTTCTCTGTCAATTTGTTCTCAGTATTCGTGTCTAATGAAATGTTGCTTTAGATCGATCTGCAGTCAGACTGCATGACAGTCAGCTGCTAGCAGAATGTAACTTCGAGTTGGCCAATCAGCTCTTTTTAAAGAGCCATTCAGTGCAAATTGGGACGGGGGAAGTTTCCAGCTGTATAGGCAAAAAGGAAATGTGAATGCCACCAGCTGTGACATCTTAAAAAGAGAAGATGGTTTAATGATCTGCTGTCCTGTTAGAGCACAGCGAGCGCCTGCACAGATACGTTTCCCAAAGAATCACTTTTGCCAGACTTCTAACAAATTTCCATTACAAAGCTACGTAATCGCTTTGACAAAATCTCCGTCTACACATAGGCTTAACCTTCACTCCCAAAACACTGTCCATCATCGTCATCATCATCATCATCTTTTAACAGCTATGACACACCCTATATTGCACTAAAATTGATGTCTCGGGAGCTTCACATGAGCACCAGCTGCTCCATCCTGAAGTTCTGTATCGACAGACAACAAAAATTAGTGCATCTTTAGATACATCTGTTTACTTTTCTGCAACTAGTAATAGTAACTGGGGTCTTGGGAAATGAAGAGATAGATGACCATCTTTCTTACAGAGATGCCTTATATAGATTGTATAATGAGAATGTCCTCACAATGGTAAATGTTTTATACAGCTCTGCCATCAGACTCGACACCAAAGCTCATTCTCTTCTAACTGCAAAACTGCCAAGTCACCATTCAAGGTCAGATGCTTGAGCTTATTTACATAATGATGTTTCTCGTTGACAAAATGTCACTAACAAAGTGCATTAAGTCTCTTATAGGTGTGAGCTTTTGTGCAAATAAATAGCTCCATTAACTGAGCCTACTTCCTGTTATGTCCTATAATGTCATGATAAGGAGGAGGTCAGTTCAGGGGATTCATCACTTGTCAGAACAGTGTGTGTTATTCATGCGTAGGGTTCATCACTATGGCCTCATCTCATTCAGCTAAGTTTTTATTTCAAAAAAGGAACAATTTGCAATAAAACAACATTGCATAACGTGTAAAATATAGTTTGTTCTGAGATGCATAAACGTTGTCCGGTAGGAACTCTAGATGGAGTGAAGAAACAAATCTCCCAAAGCAACACATCATCATTTTTCTGGTAGCGGCAGAGATGCTAACTGCTGGCATTGACTTCTTTGGACTGACGCAGAAATAAAGAATGCTGAGAATTGTTTGTGGTGTGCTTCTACATGAAATGTACATGTAGTTTAACAAAGCTGAATGAAGCTTATCCTCACTGAAACTGTAACTTTGAAGTATTCCCTCAGACATCTTGTTTTTCTTGCGGTTTTGGTTCATCTTAAAACAATTCGTTTGTCAGTCAGGGGACAGTTATTAAATGCTTTAAGCAGAATTGCTTTTACTTAAATCCGTCAAATAATCTGAATCCATCTGACAAATTGTAATATGTTTAAATATGTCCAACCTTTAAGCTGTGATTTATTCAAATACAAGATTATGCACTCAGCCCTCATAATCCGTTTGTCAAAATGTAAGTATCTGTCTCACTTTCCCAAATTTACAGTGCACTCAGGAGATCAGCAGAGGTGGAAAATTGTTGTTTCCAGCAAAACCAGCAAATTAAAGAGAACGCCGAGGTAAATTGTTAGCTGTTGTGTTGATTACCAGTAATCACTTTTAGTCAGGAGGGAGTTCAAATCTGATGAATCATTACGCAAATGAACCAAGGCTAACGTGTCACATGCACCGACTGCTGCCATTACAGACATGAAGTGTAAGAAGAAATTCACAAGTAATGGAAGCAGTGCTGCCAGAGGGGAAGGAATCTGTATACTATACACTATACTCTGATATGTCATTTATTTATTTCAGTTATCAAATGTATGCTGCTCGAAAATGCTACAAATAGATCTGAGAGTAAATGTTTTCTGTCCACTGTCTTCTTGCCAGGGTGACGCTGCCACCTAGAGGCAACTTTACTGGAGTCTTAATGCCCGTGTGAGTCTGTTTAGGCTTTAGTGTGTAAATAAAATACCACATTGTGTCATGACAATTCAGTTTCCTCACAGTGAAGTGTATCTACGACTGTTTTTCAGCGTCCTGAAAATGATCACGAGTGACATTCACAAACATTCCACTGATATTCTTAAAAGCACACACACCTACAATGATGAAATATGCAAAAGAATGCTGTATATCTTCTATGTTCATGCTGTAATGTACATCTATGTCACATTTTTTACAATAAATGGAGTCATGGCAATCATTTCATCTCAAAACAGCTAAACTGAGTGCTTTAAACTGAGAGATACAAGCACTGCAACAACCAACCGCCAGTCCCCTGCTGTCAAATCATGCATGATTAACCCTAAACGTATGCCCCACTGTGTTCACCCTGTCATGTCCTTTGCAGTACAATTAGAGAGTCGGTTGATGTACAAGTCCCATGTAAGTTACTCTATCTGGCATTACAACATTATTGATCCTGTACAGCTACGTTTCTGCAGTCCAGCCACATATATTCAGCTCTGCTGTGCTTTGAAATCTCATCAAATGTGTGAGATTTCTTTCTAGGTCACTGGTGGTGAAAAAAAAATGTAAATGACATATATAGGCTAATCCATTTTTTTCATCCATGAATGATGTTTCCACTCACTGCTTTCAACTGCAGTCCTCTTCAAACACTCAACTATATTCATGCATTAGTAATATATTAGAAAAATATCAATCATGTGATTTAAATGGATCATCCACAGATGGCTGAGTGCTCAGGATGGTCTGACATTCTCTCTCTCCGACTCTGCAAAATCCAAACCTTTAGCTTGCAGTTTCTCCCTCTTATGACAAATTCAAAAACCTAACTTCCTATTAAATCTGTATGCATGGCTGCTTTATATACATTTTCACCATTATTTGATTCAGTTATTTGTGCAAATTGAGAAATAAATAGAAACAATGAATGTTTCATTACTTATGAATGTAAATTCTATGGTGTTTTACATGCATGTTTCAGTATAACATACTTTTTTCTCAAAAATTGCATTATGGTTTATACATTATAATTTTGTCGTTCCCTCGTACCTGTAAACCATTGCAGAGCGCTCAGCCTCGCACTCGGCCAGGGAGAGGCCACATTCTCTCAGGTAAAGCTCCAGTCGGCGTCGCTCCACCAGCCTGTGCGCTGCCTCCAGGATCTGAGAAGCCAGGGCCTCTGACTCAGTCCTCTGCTCTGAGGTCTTGCTGCTCCGGGCTCCAGATTTGGCCACAATACTCCCTGAGGAGGACGACGCCTTGGGCTTCTTACTGATGCCATAGAGGTCTTCCACTGAGTATTTCCCTCCCTTACCTCCTCCACTTCCACCACGGCTGGCAAACATTATTATCTTGAATCAAGCGCTGCAAACTGATGAAAATCTGTCTTCTCTTTTGCTCGGTTTTGCCTGCTACATCTACTTTAAGCAAAAGCTGCTTTTGAGTTAGAAATAAAACAACAAGGCAGTGCTATTTTGATAGAGATTCGTGAAGATTTGAAACATCCGGCCCGAGGATGTCAGACATCAAGCTGCTGGAAACAAGGGCTCAAAGCACCTGTAAAATATCAAAAAGTCTTGATTGCTCCTTTGTGGAGTCGAAATCCAAAATAAAACAAAGCCAGTCCCAACATGTCAGCAGCAACACCCAGTCACAAACAATGACTCCTGCTGATGTGAGGTGCTTCTTTGAGTAAAAATGGATAGGAAAAGCAATCAGCATCTTTCTCTCTTTATCTCTCAAAAGAGGGATTTGTGTTGAAGCCCCACCAGCTTACATTTGTTCAGATTAAGAGAGCGCCCGGAAGTATCTGTACTTCTGTGGCTGCCATATAATCTGAATCAGTGGAGGCTGTGAGAGTTCAGCTCTCTGACCTTTTCTTCAGACAGTGAGTGGTAATGATTTTTTATTTGAACCTACATGGACAATTACCAGTTGATCTGCAATGGCAATGTCATCGTAACTAACAGTCTCGCTGCCTTCCAGCTCCTGTTAGGTCAAACAGAGAGAGAGTGGCACCCTCCCAAAGCCTGGCACCGGCTGCGGGCCAGCGCTGAGCGTTATTGTCTGGGTCTGGGTTAATGCGCAAGCAAACCCCCAGTGCCTGATTTTCACACTAGCCATAAAGGAGCACAGAATGTGTGACCCTCTTTCCACTGGAGGGGAAAGTAAAATCTCTTACCACTGACCGTCCTCTTTATAAAAGAAAAAAAAGGATAGGACATCATATACCTGCTGAAGTAAAGTGAAATTATATCAATTATATGGAAACAGGAGCTTGCAGTTTACAACACGATGATGCTGATGGAAAGGATTACTTATCTTCTCAGCAGTATATGTAAAGAAATCCACCTTCTAATCTCCTACATGCACATAGCAGTTAAATCCCAGTTTAAAGACTAAGACTGGGAACAAATATTAATTTGTATCTTATAATAATTATTAACTCTCTCCCACCATGAAACAACTACGGTGTATTATTTTGATTCGTCAAGATAGAGATCATTTTCATATTTTAAAAAAAACAAGTCATGATTGATATCTTAGTGTAAATGTTTGCTCACATCCTCGTGTGTGACGTACCCTACAGTAGGTTAAAGGTTGGATTAAATTATCAATGACTTAATGTTTGAATGAAAGTGCTTCAGTCCACAAAAGTCAAGCTCATTAACACTCTGAGAATCCATTCATGCATCCGTCTATCTCTTTCTGTTTCTGCATCTTGCAGCTGTCATGGCGGCACTATCCCTAAACTGCGGCCCTTTCTGACTTTGCTGCAGTGGCTTTTAGAAGCAGAGATCATCTGGGATTAAGCTGCTATAATCTCTCTTTCGATTGACCACAATCACACAGGCAGCTGGTGGGGTCAGTCTTGATCTTCAGTGTAAATTACAACAAGTGTTTTTGGAGCCACACAGGGTGCACGGTGGCCCCCACCAGTGATAAGTAGTGGGATTATTATGATGTGCGGTAGAAGATGTACTAGATGGAAAAATATATACGTTTGCATTTGCGTGAGCGATTTTGGCCTCCACATTGTATAACTGTCAGATATCTGGGTTAGAACAGTGAAGTTTGTTTTTAGTTATCTGTTGCATAACTGTGCAAAGATAGATTTAGTCAATCTGACAATATAGTAACTCAGGAATATAGAGCACAAAGCTAGGAGGGAGTCGTGCTATTCTTTGCCACCTTGTACATCCCGTACAGTGATGAGAGGATGGAGAGCTACATTGTTTGTGAGAGGAGTGGGATTTCTGCACAAGGAGGCATCTTTTAATCAGAAATCATAATACTCCTGTTCAGGATTCTTGCACAGATTCAGTGTTACTCGCACCTTTATACGTTGTTGCACGAAGGGTGTCGGATTCTTTTTACTGTTACTATGAGACTGGTTGGGCAGAGACGGCCTGTAAAAGGGTGGCAAATCACAAAACCACACAAAGGGACTGTATGAAAATGATTCCTCCAAACTAAACAACAAAAAAACCTTGTTTGTCCGTGCCCTCAACACAAATAATTTTCTGATCTGACGCCCCTTTCTACAGGATGCCATCATTTGTCTGTACCTTCTGAAACTGTTACAAAACACTGCTGAATCCGTTTTATGAACGCTCTGGTTAAGGTTTGTTAGGTTTAGGCACAAAAACAAGTTGGTTAAGTTAAGAGAAACATTGTGGTTTGGATCAATTTTCATTTAAAAATGGACACCTTCTACTTTACTGTAGCTCTGCTTTCTGCTAAGATGACCAATGAAGTGTAAGTGGGAGCTGATGACAAATAACGTGCCACCACAAGACCCCCCCTAAACAAAATGTAGACTCTTAGTTTTAAAAAAAATTGTACAGTCCCTAAGAACTCATGTTAGTCTAAACACACATACTTTTCCCTCTTACAAACAAATTATAAAAATTTTGAGTATAAATATAATGCCCTAACATTTTCTTGTGTTGCTCTGAATTATGAGGCATTGATGTTGTTGGGGTGCATGGGGCTCTCATTGTATTTACTGTTTTATGTTTATTGTTTCCATAGCTGTTGTGGAAGTATGAAAATACACATA
>JAVQJL010042589.1:0-19819 GCA_036024295.1 Nannoperca obscura
AGCAAAATTTTAGGGTTTGAAAGCAAAAGTTTAGAGTTTGAAAGCAAAAGTGTAGAAAGTTTCTCTCTCAAACCACTTGTTTTGACTGTTTGATAAAGAAACAAAATGATCTCCATACAGTCAGCACTAAAAGAAAAGAAAATCAATTATGAAGGTATTTTAGGTTTAAAAACAGTAAAACTAAAGCTCTATAATTACTCCGTTAGTACACTTCAGGATCCATGCCAAACATCCTGAGCATCATCCCTATCAAACTTCTCACTGAAGTGTTGAGCGAGAGCTGTAGGCACAAGTTTGTCCTCCACCCTTGAGGTATTATAACATCCTATCATATCATAAAAAACCTCACACTCCCAGAAAAAAAGGTGCGGTTGTTGTCAAAAAAAAACAAACAAGCTGCAGCCCCGGTGGAAAAACAAGCACACTTTTTCTGATAGTGCCGTTTCAGTTACAGCCACCTCCTCATGCAGATTGTAGGAACCCTGTCTGATGATGCTGATATTTTTGGGGTTTATATTAGTGAACCAGAAGCAAGTGTAAAGATATGTGTACATGAGTTTATTTTGATGAGAGTATTTATACAGATATTTCTGAATACTTTTTACTAGGTCTGAAGAGTTCTGATTGTTTCCACTACACATGAATCTCATCTGAGGATTAAAAGGAAAAAAAAGCATTCAAACACGGGACCAGCATTTCCCTGCTGTCGCATCAAAACCTTTTCAGGAATCAGAGGTTCAGTTTAAAAGAAAACTTGAAAATCAATAAAACTGGAGTAAACAAGGTTTGCATACGACAGCAGCAGGTTGTTATTTGCCTTGTGGATTTTGTTGTGGCCTATGCAGATTTGTAAAACTTTCCTTTTGTCCTGAGAACATCCATTACACATGGCCTCAAAATCACTGTGCTGCTCCACCATCCTCTTTCTTTCAAAGTGCGATATTATTCACAGGACTTTTGTAAATACTGGAGATTCTGTACATACATGTCCTGTATATATTGACAGGGGAGAAATTGGAATATCTATACATAGATATATAAAAATACTGTATTGATAAATATAAATAACGATGAACATTATAACATTATACTGTACATATATTATAGTGTTGCTGGTTCTAGCACAATTTTGACATATTAACACAAAACACCACAGATTTCGCAAAATAAAAACGTTACATGGTACAGTAGCTCACATGGCACTGATGTAGGCTCAAGAATAAATCTAGTTTGTAGATTTTCTAAATAGAAATGGCTGATAGTGCTTGTGTTGCAGACTAAGAATGAACCTCATGAACCTTGACTTTAGCTTCACAGTTTAAAAAAAGTCCACATTGTTTCATTGCATTTTTATTCTGTATGCTTGTTCCAACACATCCTTGTAGATACATAATGCTATATTACATTTAATGGAAAATTCAAGATATGTTTCCCCACAGTTCAGTCTGGTGTAATTTTCTGTGGTTTTGCATTGTGTTTGTCCACACAACCTGCAGCTGTAATGATGGATCAATCGAAGGATCCTCTACAATTTATAATAGCTGCTGCATCACTGTCTTTAGGTTTGACTAATCGACAACAGATAAAAAATCTGCTTAGTTAGGGCTGAAATTAACAATTATTTTCATTACCAATTAATCTGATTATTTTCTTAATTGTTTGGTCTATAAAATGTCAGAAAATAAAAAATGTAACATCACAATTTCCTAAAAGAAGAACCCACTTTATTGCACACATAAAACCCAGTGATGTCATCATAGTGCTTGTCTCGTCCAACTAACAGTCCAAAATATATAGCTATTATATTTACTCTTACTTTTTGCTTTAAAATCTACATTAACAGATTAATTTTCTGTCTGTCAAATAATCTATCATTCTACTAACCGTTTCAGCTCTGCTACAATTCATTCCAATTACTGGGTTCTATTGGTTCCTCCTGTTTAAATCAACACAGCATGAAATCTATCAAGTATTTATAATTTTAATATTTAAAGAAAAACTTAAAGTAATTGTTGCAATTTGGCTGTGCTGAGGTGAATGGTGTGTCCTGTCTTTGTCTGGATTTCTCTGATGCAATGTGCTGCTCTTCGTTTTGTACTAAAGGGTTTCAGATGAAGGCATGTACATACAGTATACATCAAACACAACTTTATTAACAATAACCCTGTTGAGCAGAGACGGGCTGAGAGATTCCAGAGACCGTTTCCAGTATTACAGCTTTTTTACATGAATAGGTGGAATGTACAGGTAATAGATGATGTTTACCTAACAGGTTGTTGTAGAGGCGGATTATGTTTGTTGTGGACATAGTTTCAAGTAAAAGAGGGTGGTGGGGTGTTTGATAAAAAGTGTGTTACGACCAACTTTAGGGTGGGGGCATTTGATTCAACATTGTCCTGTGTGAAACCTAGCAGCATGCTTTTTACCCATGCCTATGAAATATGTCTCATCTTTGGTCCTTTATAAATGTACTTGTATTTATTTTTTATAAGTGAATAGATTGACCTTTCTAAAAGAATAATAATTTAGTGCTGCCCTCAATGTTTTTTTGTCAAACTCTCCATCGATTCTGTTAACAGTTTGTTTGAAACTGTTGAAACAATCATAATTTAGTTCATTTTCACCATATGTGTTTCATTAATACAATGCGTTCCACCCTTTTTTATCTATAGCAAATAAGAAATAGCACATCTGGCCACTGTCTGGAAATAAAAAATCTTAAGTTAACATGGCAGGCGAGTGTGAAGCTTGAAAAGTTCCTATGACTTTACACTGAAATCATACAGCAAATGAGAAAATACACACTGCATACAAGTTTATTTTTACCTGTACAGTTTGTAGATTACACTGTGGTTCATCCAGCTGTTGCAAGTTCATCTCCAATCATATTGGATTTGTTTTGTTTTTTTCTTCAAGTTTAAGTTCTAATGAATGGGGGCCAAAATAAAAAGGGAAAACATAAGTGATCAAGGATACTTTATAGACGTAAAAGTTCTTTGTGACAAACTGTGGTGACACTGTGGACTCTTGAAAGTTTGGAGTAGAGAGGAAATGCCTTTTTGTGGACAAGGCATTTCCACTTGGTGACCGGAGATATCCCGGTCACCAAGTGGAACAAAGTGTACAGTAAGATAAAAATACAACTGACCTCATCCGAATGTTCAAACTATTAAAAATGTTTTATATTACTTTGATTTTGTGTGCTTTTGTTGTAACAAGTTTTATATTTAAATCATCTGGAACAGAAAAACTGGGTAAAACAACAACAAAAAAATGAAAACCCAGAAAAGTACATTAAGTATATTAAATGTTGGTATACAACTGGTTGGATGGCAGTTAATTCTTTCTGATTCTGGTCACATCCAAGGTGCTTTAGAGAAGGCCAAACACATTCTGCAGAGGCATAAAAGATTTGATTACATTTTTTAATTGCAAGGTAAATCAAAGTTTAAAGTGGCTGAGAGTGACAACACTGAAATGCACCTGACATGCAGACCTCTATGATGACAAGTGACTGTGATGTGTGAAAACTACTTTAAACAGATTAACATCAGCCTTAAACTAATATATAGGTGCCATGGTTAAACATGCTGTGATTCAAGCAATTGCTAGAGGAGAAGTCACCAAAATCATTAAGATTCATTGTTTGGGCACCAGAGAATAGTACTAATTCATTGAATATTTAGCACAAATGTTAATCTCATAGTGGTGCTTGAAAAAGTCACAAGATCATTGAGGTAGGATTTATTCTCTGGGGACCATAAATGTCTGCACAAAATTCTTCCCCCATCCAATAGTTGCTGATAAGATATTTCAGTCTGGACCCATGTTGGAGTGTTGGGTAAAAACTCAATAGCAACGTTCCTTTCCAGTAATAATGGTTCTGTTACTCTGAATTATTCCCAGACCTCACAGCAGTTTTCATTGGAGCATGTTTTGTGGGTTCTCCAGTGGACTCACTGCGGTAAACATCACAATCCAATCAAAACCCAGACTAAATACCACTTCCACTATTTTTATAATTTGGGCAAAATGGACCTTTAAATGATGCAGATTTGATGGGATGTAGATGAAACATGCATGATGAGCCCTTACCTTTTGTTCAAAAAGTTAAACTGTGGTGAGGAAGCTGCTTCGAACAACTTGTCCTGTTAAGCGATCAGAATATACAACATGGCAAAGTGTGACTTTGTGTAGCTGTCTTACCTTATATTTTTTTTAATCAATGACTTGATTCATCACACAATTATCATAAAGTCACTAATCTAATCAAATAATGTTTAGTAACTCATCTAAGATTCTTTCTGAGTAAGCATATTCATCATCCCACTGGAAGGTGCCTCTTACCAAAGTCCATGGGAATGTTTAACGGTGAGTTGTACATCTGTAGGTGTTGTTCTAGAGTCTGGAGCTCATCTCGAGCCAAAAGCTTTTCTAGAACCTCCTGCGATACGATCAGCTCCCGAGTCTCAACCAGCACTGACCCAGGAAGAGCCTTAGAGTACATTCAGACAGTTAGAGAAAATCTTATTCATAAACTCCCTGACAGTTCCAGTATTATTTTATGGTAAAATATTTTTTTAAAAGCTGGTGAACTGTACCTATCAATCAAAGAGACAATGAACGAACCTTTTTAGATATTTCAAGTTGTTTACCCAGTTTCTGCAGTGCTGACAGAATAGTGCAAACCAGAGTCTCTGTGCTCTCTTCTTCTTCTTCAAGTCTCTTTGCCCCAATGTCCTGGTCCCCTTGATCTGCATCAAGCACCTTCAATCAACATCAAACACACAGTCAAACACTACTCACGCATACAGATTATAAAGCATAAGCAAAACACACAGATGGGTGAAAAATTAAGAGCAAAAACTTTAATAAATGCTTGGAGAAGCTTAATGAATGCTGATGAAAATCGTGTACATCAAATGCTGTGGTCTTCACAGTCAGCAGATCTCAACGCAACAGAAACTATTCTGAAGGCTTGTGGTGGAGCAATACCTTACTGAGAAACTTTGACTTGTCACCCATCTGTATCTTCCTCATGTTAATGCAACCTCAAAGACCAGAAGTAATAATAAAAAGCAAACCTTGTAGCTCCATTGTTGGAACAGCCGGCTTTGAGAGTTATGTGCCATGAACACAACCATGGGAGCTTCAAGCAATGTGCTGAGAAGGGATGCAAAGAATAATGTGGATGGTTTCATATACAGTATAACTGTAACACTTTTCTGTATTCTACAATGACCCCATGAGGATGTGTATGATGCAGTACATGTAAGACAACAGAAACAAAGTAAGTTGAGGGTGATTCTTGTTGAATCAAATATATATATAGAATATATGTGATACTGTTACATATTATTTTTCTGGATGTTGAGCTGTATTGAACAGTACTATGCATTTTGTTAAATCACAAAACTACATTACATAATGTACAGTACCAGTAAAAAATTTGGACACACTTTCCCATTTAAGTGAATAGGAAAGTGTGTCCAAACTTTTGACTGGTACTGTATGATATTCATCTGTAGAACAAGAAATCACCATTACCAGTCCGGCTGATGTTGCATATCTTTAAGGTCTTTCAAAACAGAAAGCAGAACCTCCCTGGATGACTGGAAGAGAGCCACACAAAAAACTTTAAGAGCAAGAGCTCACATCACAAACCTTCAGCACAGATGTACGCTGTGAATATTTATTTGCAGTAAACCTTACTTCAATGATATGTAGCACACAGGATGAATATATTAACAGCAAGCCCGTCATATGATCCCATATATACTGTTTGCTTAGCTGGAAGTTGAGTTTTTCATAGTGCACTGCATGGAAACAAACAACAGAGAAGAGTATCCGTTTGTTGCAGACAGCTGAGAAACCGAGTAGCCTGACAACATCAAAGTCCAGCTCTGTTGTCAACACACAATTCCAGTTTTTCCTTGGACTTTTATTGTGGGCTTAATATTCTCTTTTTTGTCAAAGAATTTCTTAAGCAGCTAAAGCTACAGCGCTCACAAGGACACACTGCAAACTCATTCACACACAAAGGTGAGAAAGCTATAAAAACAAGGAAAACAAAGGCCGTCCTTTCACTGCTCTGAGAGTAACTGCAGAACATTTTTGTGATTTTAAGAGTTGGAAAATTGGTCAAATTCTACAAATTGATGTTTCTCTGTATATTTTCCCAGACATCGACAGTGCACTTAGCAAATAGCGTAGATCTATGCATTTTTCACATTAATAAGCTTATCATCACCCTTCATCCCCCTCAATGAAAACCGTATTAAATCGGTATACGGTACTTATTTCATTGATTAGAATGAAAAGATCTCGTCAGTGGAATAGTGATGCCTTATTATCAAGCTCTAAGGTAACTGCTAGCTGACCTCCCAGTTCTGTCCTGTCAGCAAGATGGTGGGAGAGCCGAGCAATCACTATCAGCCGCTGTAGCACGATCTTCTGTAGAGACGATCGAGAAAAGACAACAGAAAGTCACATATTATACGCATACAGGTAGGTAGGCACATGCACCCACAAATGGAGGATCATTATCACATGGCCATGTAAATTGTAAAGCTACATTTCAATGTATAATGAGTTGTTTCACATATAGTACTAGTCAAAAGTTTGTACACACTTTCCCATTTAAGTGAATGGGAAAGTGTGTCCAAACTTTTTGTCCATTTGTCCATTATACCTGTCAGGAAAAGAGCTTCATGGTGTTATGATCTAAAGGTGTTGATCAGGATTCAAAAGTAAAACAATCACCATTTTGCTTAACAAAACTTGAAATTCCTCTACACTTATCTGTAGTTTAATACAAACTAGATCTTCTTCAAAATCCTTCCTCGGTGGAAGTGAAGTCTTAGCAAGCTGCGTGCCCTCAGTGTTTATAAGAGTATATCCTAGAGACCTATTGTTCTCCAGGCGTGATAAAATGAAGCACGCTGCACTCTGATGCAGCTACAGATACAAACACAATAAACCGATGAGCCAATCCCAGGCCTGAAACAGTATTTCAGGTTATAAGGGCCAATACAAGGAGGAAGTGTACATATGAGGATGGCAGAGGACACAATATTCAAATGATTAAAAAAATTTCTCTTTTGATTCAGTCTGAAAAAATAGTCTGACATACTGAAAACTCAATGTCGCACTCTTTTCTTGTGCTGAGTGTAAAAACAGGGCTGTGTCAAAAAAATAATACTTTTTTGGCATTTTTAACGCTCCCCCCAAACACCCATGTGAAATGTGAAATATATAGTCAATAAATAAACCACAATGGATGGATGGATCAAGATATTACTTTATATATGCTCTAATGAAATTCACAAGCTACCTGGCAGTATATATATATATATATATTTGGTATAGTAAGATATAGCCCCATTACCATCTGCAACATTTAAGTAATGTACACATCAATAATTCTAATTAAATAATGTACATATATAAAGTATATTTTGATGCGTATAGGACTGTGGTATCCTACTTTGACTTAAGTATAATATCCGAGTACTTCTTCCACCACTTATATTTGAGATATGGTTTTTAGGGACACTGCCGTAGTAGATTTCATAAAAGAAGAATTTGATATGATCAATGTGGCTTCTTCGATGATTGCTGTCAAATGTTCTGGGGTCATTTTGAGTTATTCCCTTTGTTTTTAGGGCATTCGGATAACGTTAACTCGGATAGGTTAGCAGTAACCGTCATTCAGCAAGTAGTATAGTTAGCTACCTACACAACCAAAAGCCTCCGGCACAAACCTCTCTCATTTCACCGTGAAACACATCAAACAGTGTCACGGTGTTGCTTTCTTCCTCCTCGGAGTCTCTATTCCCCCAAGATGTTGACGAAAAGCTTCGGACTTTTTGTGAAGTAGCCATGGCTCAATTTAACTCATCAGTATGACTATATGGGTCTCAGCTCTCGGTGAGTTACCATGGCAACAAGACACGACGTGAAGACGCGTCATTCACCACGTAGATGTATATGTGTGTGTGTGTGTGTCGTCGAAGTACGATTAAACATCTTTAATCTATATATATATATATATATATATATATATATATATATATATTTCTTTGTTATTATGGCCGGCAAGGAAGCTTATTTTCAACAGTAAATAAAATAAAAGTAGTCATGATAAAATAAAAAAATGTCAAGGTACATCAAAATTATGAGATTAAGAGTCCAAATTCGATAATAATTATAATTATAGTTATATAAGTGACATTTTTAATGTTTTTTTTCATCTTAGAATTTTGACTTACTATCTCATAAATTTGACATTGGAAGGTAAAATGTGTTATTCTAATAACTTTGACTCACTACATAATACTTTTGATTTGTAGGTGAATATTTGGACTCATAAATTTGCAGGTTCTTTCTTTCTTTGACACACATTACACTGTTTTTACAAAATAACATGCGTAGATTTTATTTCAGTCATGCTATATGGCACTCTGACCCTCCGTCTTGAATTTTTATGTTTTGTGAAACCGTCCTCAGCGTCTTTGAAATAAAGGTCAGTAAAAACAAACGCTGTTGCAGTGGATGATCAGCACACGGAGCTGATTTAACAGAAACGGCATTTTATGCGCACTTTTTGTGCAGCAGCGAAGCCGTGAACCTAACAGAGGAAATCCACCCTAAAACTGATTGTTTTATCTGTGATATTCGAAAGACGTTTTACCATATACTGTATATCAACATATAACGTTTTCGGACATTTGTTTCACCATGCTGGAAACCAGAATGCAATAACTTGAATATTTGACACTTCGAGCTTGTCTAATAATTTGTGTCTCTGTGTTTTCTTAAGGAGAAAACATTCAGAATTAGGGTGTACTAGCCTTGAGAGGACCCAGCAGATCACCAGACAGCAGAGGAGACGCTCGGCCTCAGCAGCTCACATCAGCGGCCAGAATGGACTGATAAACATCACTGTTCGATGCGATGTCCAGGTACCAAATACAGTATTGTTTCTTTTCGTTTGTCTCTGTTGGAAAACCAATACAACTCAAATACTATAACCAGCATGTCGTTGATCTTTTGGCTGGTCGTCTGTTCCGTTCACGGCTTGTTTGCACACCCAGTTTTGACAGCTGAACTCAGCATCGTCTTTCTGCTTTCAGTCGCTAAACGTGGTATTTATTTATAGCCCTTTCGGTTGAATTTAATCTAAAGTTGAATTATTCAGGGCATCACAGAATTTTCACAAGGCATCATACAATAAAAGTCATCAAGAGCAGCCAAGCTCTCTTTAAGGTTATTAAGACTACATCATCCCTTGGTAGTGGTGGAATGTAACTAAGTACTGTACTTAAGTACAAATTTGAGATACTCGTACTTTACATGAGTATTTAATGCAACAAATACACGTCAGAGGCACATTTTGAACCTTTCACTCCACTACATCTGTCTGACAACTTTAGTTACTTTTCATATTACAAATGTCCACACCAAATTTGGTGATATTTCTGATAAACTGAAGTGTGTTAGTGTTCCTGTATGGGTTGAGAAAAAAGATAAATGGAATGGAAAATGCATCGTCACAAAGCTGGAAATGGGGCTGAGTGTATTTTTACAGCGTGATACTTTTACTTGGACACGTGTCTTTTCATCGTGAGGCTAGAGGTCAGCATTATTTACTGCGACACTAAACATAGCAGAAGCATCTGTTGACCTTGTTCCTGTCAATCCTTTCCCCTCTCTCTCTCTCTCTCTCTCTCTCTCTCTCTCTCTCTCTCTCTCTCTCTCTCTCTCTCTCTCTCTCTCTGTGTTATCTTTTGTTATCAGAACTTTTATCTTTTTACTTTATTTAATCCTCTCTCACCCTTCTTATTTCTTCTTTTTGTCTTGTGCAGAAGTGTTCCAGACATTTTTGAGAAGTTTTTGGACATGCACAAATTCAACATAACATGACATAATTGTTATGTGTTAACGTATACCTTGGCTATTAACTGAATTGAAAATTAAATTTGCCCTGAGCAAACATATTGTTCAACATTCCTTTGGTTGAATAATCTTAGAGGAATGTTTCGTTGGATCTGAGCTCATCTTTATCTGTAGCCTAAGTAATGGGTAGCTTATTAATGGGGACTGATAAGCCTTCCTAACATTTGCTAGTTTCTCATTTAGGCTTTGGTCATGTTGAAGCAAGAGTGCTGCATTTTTAACCAGTTACAGATTTTTTGTGTTGTGTGATGTCAGTAGGCTTTTATTTTAGGCCAGTCTAAGATGTGTTTAAGGTCATGGTTGTTTTGTCTGTTGGCGCAGTTGTTTTGTTCAAGCTCTGGAAAGCACATTTTAGAAACATTGATGCTCTGATGCTATGTTCTGTATGGTGAACTCCTCAGGGTTTCTGGGGGTCTGGAGGGAGTGATTTTAATAATTAATTTGCACCAGATTCATTGTCCTGTGTAATAAACTTGCCCCCTTATTCATGTTGTTTACTTTTTCCTTCCTCTCCAGATTTGTTTGCCATGGAAATGAATATGATACCAAAATTCTCCTCAAAAGATGAGGAAATTGACTTCTGGAAAGCTCTTTCCCTCAAGTACAAGAAAGGGTATGTACCTGGCTCATATTTCTCCTTCAGTTGTTGTTTCTGCTTATTGGTAACATTTGCTTACTGTGAAGTATGAGACTGGCATTATTCTGTGTTTATCTTATTGTTAACAATTCCCATTCAAAGCCAAACTGTACTGTATATTTGTAATCGGAAACTGTTGAGATACGGACTAACACATTGTTGGTTTTGGTCTTTTCATGGGATTTGTTGACTGTCTAGATCACAAGATTTGATACTAACACTGCAGTTTCTTTGTGTCTGTGGGAACAATAGCAGGAATACATCACCTCAGGAATATTATCTCGTCACTGGATCTCAGTCACCCATTCTTCATCTTTCCATTAAAAGCCAGTGTTGGCATCAGTGACACCTTTGGAATAGTTTTACATGCGGGACATGCGGTGAAAGCCTCTTACTTTCTTCCAAAGCGACAGCTTATGTTTCGCATCAAACATAAAAAACTCTCATGTCTCTGTCTTCACATCTTTCAATGGGTTTATGTAATAATACAGCTGTGGTTTTGTGTCGTGATTACTCAACATTTTTAATGATCTAAAGGCTACTAAAATTTGTTTCTCCCAAGATTAAATCTTATTTTACAACATGTCACTTGATTAAGAACTGATTGAAATCTCATCACCCTGTGCTAAAGGAAACACGCTCAGGCCAACACCTAGTTATGTAAGAGCCTGTAGACAATGAGCTTCCTTCAAAGTCAAGGCTGGCTCCATTCTGTTTGAGTGTGTGGCATACTGTATGTAACAAATGTTTTCTTATCTTAATCCGTCAATGATACAAGAATTAGTCTTGTTGTATTGCGGCATCTAATGTTATAGTAGCGTTAACAATATTAAGTTTCAAATCTCATCCTTGACCTTAGAAATCTGGATTTTTCTTGTTTCAGTAGGATTTTCTTTTCCCTTTAAGAATCATCGTCAATCATCATTCAAGACATTTTAGATTTGTAAACCACAAGAACCCAATATTAGTACTAGAACTTATTTAAAAGCCTTCTGCATTTAGTAAAATCACCAAATTGGTGAGAAAAATCACCAAATTGTATGTGAAATAAGCATTTTCACGTCATAAAATGTTCTCTTTTTAAATGTGTGTGTGTGGCCAACAGGCACTTGCATAACCGCCACTTCATGGTAAAGCTGTCAGAGATCTGGCCAGTCGAACTGAATGCATTTCTTGAGGTGAGGGTGACCACCTGATGACCCAAGTGAAGCAATTCACTCACTAAATGATTACCAATTACAATACGGGATTATAAAACCAAGTCCTGTGAGCTCAACCGCACAACAGTATGTATCATGGTATTATAATTTTGAGCAAAGAACGAAGGGAATATATTGAAGAAAGGAGAGAACATTAGAAAACATGACTCACCAGCTTCAAGCATACTTGATCACTGAACCGGGGCTCAGTGGCGTAACATTAACATGAGGTATGCCATAGAAAACCCATAAGGTGGAAACCTATGGGGACAAACACATTTTGGGGACATTTACCACAATGGAAGATTTTTCAGGGCAAATAAACAATATAAAAGAGAATAACAAAATTAGCTTGCTACAAATGAATCCACCGGGCTTGCATACCGACCTCTTTCTGTCTCGATTTGTTATCTAATGCCTTTTCTCCTGTCTGCCCGCAGCTGCCAGGAGGCTCAGGAGGAGTTACTGGAGTTTCAAGAGGGGAGCAGAGAGCTGGAAGCTGAGCTGGAAGCACAGCTGAGCCATGCCGAGAATCGTATAAAGGACCTGCAGTCTGAGAACCAAAGACTCAAGAATGAGGTCGAAACAATCAAGGTAACACCTTGAGTTTGGTAAGATACATGTAATGATCTGTGTCTGCATCAATAGACTTATGGCCCTATCATCTGAGGCTGCCACCTTACTGCACACAGTAGGGCTGATAAAGACTGTAATAAGCAACTGTATATGTAGTCCTAGTTTTTTGCTTGTGTGTCCATGTGTGCTTCTGATTTGATGTAAAGAAAATCAGTTTTACATGGCCAAACATTTTGAAACATAATTTCTTTGTAAATGTAGGTAGGTCTGCATTCTTATTTATATATGCGTACCTGGAAATTAATATAGCAGACGTAATGGCAGGGGATGGTGTGGAAATATTGTTTATATTTATTAATATTGTGTTTCAGAGTGAGTAGTAGGCTGTTCATGCAGTGTAAATGAAGGCAAATCGTCCGTCCAAATAGTCCGGCACAAAACTGCTAATTTCGCGTAAACGATAAATTGATAAATTGATAAATTGATTTTTCAATTGATGGGAAATGAATAAACATCAGTTTAGAAAAGTTAAAGCTAAAAGAGCAACTTACATTTTTGTGACATTTTGTAGAATAAATAATGTACAAATGCACTAATGAAAATAATGTATAATTAATCTAAATCATTCCTGAGTCCTCCAGCATTTCACTGGAAAAGGTAAAAAATATATGAAAATAAGTCAGCATATATCTTCCTATCCTATCATCTCGTTTCCCCTCAGATTTATCTTGAGGTGAGGGTGCCCACCTGATGGGGTGGATTCACATTGTTAAGATTAGTCTTTAACAAGCAAGTACAGCGGTTCCCCATGTATACCCTTCAAATTAATATCTGATGGGGGGGTTTGTAGCCCATCTTATATCACCACTGGTCCTTGATTGCAGTTTCTTGGAAAATGAAGTCACACTGTAACATCTGCTGCTCCCCTGGATGCACTTGCATTGCACTCAGTATTTGTTTATGCAGCTTTGCAGGCCCACAAGTTATATGTAAGAGGTCACAGGAATAACAAGATCAGACCTATGGGGGCCTGTAAAAAAACCACAAATAATATAAAATAAAGGGTAATAGGTTCTTGTGGGTCTGTGCATGTTGGAGGCCTAACTCAGACAGTTATGATGAGTATAGTCCTGGAGTTGGCAAAGTCTGTGAGTCCATATGCAATCTAAATGGTAATCTCACTGGAAGATGCTGAGGTACCAATTTTTTTTCCTAATTTCAGCACCTGCTCTGTCCTAAGCTGGCTGTATACTAATGGTGCATACATAAGATTCTCATACATAATGCATCAGGTTGTATCTGCCATTCTCATTCTCGCTCCATAATTATCAAAAGTTGGGTGGCACATTTGTGTGTCCATGTTTCCAGCTGGGTGAGTCAAGTGACCAGCAGGAATGAGATGTGTGTGCCAACATGTCTGTCGGCGTTTAGGTTCCACACATAAAGTAAACACACAGCTTTGTTTGTAGGAGAAAACACAATCAGTTCAGTGTTTTTTAAAAGGTCCTTCTGTTTTCTGATTTGTTAACATTGTCCAGTGTTTGCACCTCAAGGCCACCATACTGGAACATTACACACCCCACAGAGGGCTGGCTGCAGTTGATTCAGACACCACAGTAACAGCAGATATAGGTCAGACGTTCAAACATGCCCAGCAGTACTTATTGAGCTGATTGCTTCAGAGCTGGTGGATATATAGGTCACACTTAACATCCGCTGCACGGTGGAAGTAGGACAATGAGGGAGCACTGAAAAGTGGATGAAAACATGTAGGTGATGTGCGTCGGGAGCAGTTAACTCATGTCCGGATATGAAGCTCTCCTGCCCGACGTGTTTTAGATTAAATACATGCGATCAATAGGTGCTGTCTCTCTTCAATCCTGCCCTTCTCTCATCAGGACAAGCTGGAGCAGCAGCACTCTCAGAGCTACAAGCAGATCTCTATTCTGGAGGACGACCTCGGCCAAACACGCAGCATCAAGGATCAGCTCCACAAATACGTCAGAGAGCTCGAACAGTCCAATGATGACTTGGAGAGGGCCAAAAGGTCTGTCTGGGTTCGTCATGCTTTCTCTTTTGTTACATTATAATAATAAAAAAAATATATATTATAATGGCAGTACAGGATAGACAATAATCCGACACTTTAACCCGATGCAAAGTTGTCATCTACTAGTGATCTCTATTTAATCTATATGAATAGTTGTTGGAGATGCATTCAAAGTCTTTTTTACAATTAGCAAATGGCTCAAATTTAATTGATTGCTGGCTTGAATTATTGGCCTGACATATTGATCCCCTTATTGTATTGAATAATCATTAATAAGCAGATAGGACATGCAGAAGTCAGCCCCAGAGGATATTTACTTGTCAATCTCAATGTCTCCTTCATTTTCTGCTTCTCAGAGCTACCATCGTGTCTCTGGAGAACTTCGAGCAGCGTCTGAACCAGGCCATCGAGAGAAATGCCTTTCTGGAGAGCGAGCTGGATGAGAAGGAGTCACTTATGGTCTCTGTACAAAGATTGAAGGATGAAGCCAGAGGTGATTATTGACTGGATTTTACTAAGGAGCCGAGCTGTCAATCACCAGCTCACTAACTCACTAACTCATCTTTGAGCTATGATGAGGAAGGAGTACAAAATATTCCTTTCATTTATTTATTTATTTTTGTAGACTTGCGCCAGGAGCTGGCCGTACGAGAGAGGCAGTCAGATGTAACCAGGATGTCCGCTCCAAGTTCGCCCACACAGGACAATGTGAAGATGGACACTGCTGTGCAGGCCTCTCTCTCTCTCCCTGCTACCCCACTAAGCAAAGATCTGGACATTGCCTTTGCCAACCCAACAGGTAGCTGCAGACTCTCTTCCCTTGAGTGCATTTCTT
This sequence comes from Nannoperca obscura, assembly GCA_036024295.1. NCBI lineage: Eukaryota > Metazoa > Chordata > Actinopteri > Centrarchiformes > Percichthyidae > Nannoperca > Nannoperca obscura. The sequence continues at coordinate 15,255 of JAVQJL010042589.1, forward strand.
TTCTCATGTACAGACTGTGAAATCCAAGCAGTTCTTTATTAAAATGCTCTGCATTCTGCTGTTTTTTTTCATGTATGGACTCTGTCATTCATCTCTTGTGAAGAAAAAGGAGCATTTCTGGTGCTCTCAGAGGGGGAAAAAGTAATCTTAAAGAGCAGAAAAATATGCATGAAGTTAAAACATAATTTAAGGCAAAGAAATAAAAAGTATTTAATACATTTGCACAATACATTATTAAACATGTCTGTCTCTTTTAAACATGCTGCTCATCCTTGTGGTTTCAGGCAAAAACCACATAAAACCAAATAGGTCATTTCATAAACAAGCCTAGGGAAAGTCTAGGAAACCATGTGCATATGCTTGTTTAAACACATTTTGTATGGTTGAGTGTATGATTGGAAGGTGAAAATAGAAGTCACTTTACATAATACTTAATTTATTGTATTTTTTAGTGTTTCTGTTTACATGCCCTGTGTCTGCAGATAGAAAGCAGCTCGCATCGAGCAGCTAGATCTGGTTCAATGTATTTATTGTCCGCCATTTCATGTCAATGTGTGAGTGTAAATTGTGTGCACTATATAGTGTCCTTCAAAAATTCCCACAAAGACACAAAAAAAAATACCACCCACAGTACAAACAATAATTTCTGTTAACGCTCCCACACTGCACTGCATTACATTTTATAGATGTCATTTGACACTACACTTGTCGGCGATGACACAAAGTAATGGTTCAAAATGTAATTTTGTGCTCACTAATCTGCTGAATGTTTATTAGATAGGAAGTAGTATGAGTGAATGGATTGAAAAAAATCATAACACAAAAGAATGGAAAAAGATAAAAACTCTAAATGTAAATAACACCTCTTTTTTATCTTTACTTTCTCCTACACAGTGCTGTCAAATGGCTATGGTAGTAACTCACCGCTGACTCCCTCTGCCAGAATATCAGCTCTCAACATCGTCAGTGACTTGCTTCGGAAAGTAGGGGTGAGTCCTTTTTTTTGTGTCTAGGTTTCAGGTCTCCCTTTCTCTTCCACTACATCACAAGCTTTATGTAGAAAGTCCCTGTCTTTCCACAGGAAAAACATCGTCATCTTTTTGTTTTACTATTCTGCACAGGCTCTGGAGTCGAAGCTTGCCGCCTGCAGGAACTTTGCCAAGGACCAGAGAGCCAGGAAGGCGTATGCCCAAGACAACAGTAATGTGCTGACACGTGCAAACACAGCCAACTACTCGCAATCAATCCATACATCATATTTTGACAAAGCGTGAGTGAAACCAATACCCACATGCTTTGCCTCTTTGTCATTTGTGAGGAATAATTAATGACAACAGTCCTGTCATTAGCCCATAGGTGTGTTATAATGGTAAAAGGTTATGTGATATATGTGTCTGCTGTGATGGATGACTAAGGAAGACCTGTGTGCATTTCTTCCCAGCAGGACAGAGATGGTCACATTCCCTGCATTGATTCAGGGTAATCACAGCTCCTCCACCTGCTACCTAAGTGTGTTGGGGCACATGCCTGCATCTGCTGATTTTAACAAACCTTTTTTCCCATGTAGAAATAACATAGAAATAACCATGACTGTGGGCTACATGATGCCCTGGCCACTAACTATTCAAGGGTAGTGGTGGTGGTGGTGGTGGTGAAACGGTGCTGGAACTTTCCCGTTCCCTTTTAACTTTGAGCTGACCTAATAGATTTTCTTGTCTATGAACATGTGTGAGTTGTTTATGTTTAGTTTTGGCCCTAGGTCTGAGCATTCATTATAATTAAATTGTAAATCCACCCTTAGATTCAGCTTGAATCCTCTTTTCCAGCTAATTAAAAAAATGACCTGGCTGCTTAGTGTGTGGGTCAGGAGACATGGGGAAGACTGACTGACATTGAATAGAGCCTTTTTTAAAATACATTTTACAACATAGATAAGTCCCATCTGGTGTGGTCTATCAGCATTGTCCTCGCCGGTTCAGGGCTGATTAAAAACAGTAGATGGCGTGTTGAGACATTTTTAACCCATGACATGCAGATTTTATACATTTGGTAAACAATTTAAATTTTAACACCAGGAATGTGTTTCCTCACAGTACAGTCAAATCATTTAGTTTACAGCTCAAAAAACAAACTTTAACAAAGGGAATGGGACCATGCTTGGGGACCATGAATGTTCGCCCATGACCGACCAACATTGCTATCCTTAAAGTCACAAGCAAAAAGGCTACCAAACATTACTAAAATGGGACTAAATAGTGCATTTTTGTGGACTAGTTGGTGCTCTAGTGAGTATTTGGGGCAGCAGGATGATGTGTGTGTGGGATTGAGACCAAATAAACTACAGGGTTTGTGTTCATGGTGATGACGAACATGAAAACTTGAGGTGTAGTTTTTGGCCACTGCAGCTCTATGGCACAGAGGAAGAATATACATCAGGCTTTGATAAACACACAGTACTTGTTGGTAGTATCAGTGCATTGTCAGTTTTGCAGTTTCCATGGGATTTGTTGACAAAAAATATATAGAATATCATCAGACTCGTCCTTTTAATCATATTTAATGGAAAAAGTGCCGTTCTGTCCAATTTCTAGGCTGTATCATTGCTATCTGCTTGTGTTGACAGCAGTTATTTATTGTGTAATGCTGGTGGTGAGAGCAGTGTGACAGTGTTTCTGCTGTGTTAGGGAGAACTAAAGAGGCAGAGTATGCATATTGAGTGGCACTCACAACAAGGTCATTGTCCTCCTGGTTTCAGAGCAGGACAGTTGTTATGTACACGGTTCACTTTCAGCCAACGGCATTTTAAGGTATCATAACGTGACAATTGCTTTGATATTGGCAACTATACGAAATGTTTAAACCATACCAGCCCTGGGTTGAGAATCTGCTGTTAATTACATTTCACTACAATAAAGTAAAGCTCTTTAATTTAACACTGAACTGTGCTTTTCAGAGTCATAACTCAGGCCTAAACCACACAAAGTTAAAGTAAAGTTCATCAGGCTACTTTCTGCAACTTCCTTCCCGCTTTCTGAATTCAAGTTCCATTTTTAGCAACACACTTTGTGTCATCTCTGTCTAGTAGCTGATGAATCTGGTCAAGTTTTGGTAAGCTTGAGGAGGAGAACTGTCAGTAACTAAAAATACGTCTGTCAAATGCGGAGGAAGGAGGTAGAGTTTATCTCACAATTTGAGCAGTATTTTGGTTGTACATTGGCTACTAAAACATCACTTCTAATATTTTTTTTATGCATCTATTATATAAACCCTCATTCTCTCTTTAAAACACATATAAGTGGGTACCTACTAACTACCAACTGCACACTTTCTCCATTTTCCTATTTTCAAATGACCAGTACAGTACCAATTCCTTTTTTAGGAACTTGTTTGTAACAACATTTCCATGGAGTTATTTAGAAAATAAGTATAAGGGTGTAGTTTAATAAGTGAAGTACTGAAAAATAATGTGCCAGGAATTACAAAAATAAAACGACTCATGGTAAGTAAAATTATACAATATATACTATAAATACATTTCTTTTCTATTTTTTTCTTTTAAAGTTTGGGCATACATTTTATTGTACTGCCACAAATGATCTTCTAGCAGAGCAGAGGAAAATAATTCTCCATCTTGTCATTGTCTCATCCATTTATATTGATAAAAATGAATTAGTAAATTAGTAATCATTATTTATAATTATTAATTAGTAAATTAGCTTTACTATTGTTTACACTCTCACCGAGGGTGAAATTGACTTCCATTTCCTGATTTCTTCCTTGTTTGCTAAACATAACACTGCTCAGTGGACGTGTACTTTAACCTCCCAATCGTCATCGAGTGTCATCATTTTACAGCAGAAATGGGCTTTCGTACTCATCAGCATGTTTCATTCTTCCTGCTTTATAAGTGCCTTTCAATTTTAACGTGTGGAGAAAAAAATCATGCTGGATATCTATACTGATATGAGCTGGGTAATGTGTTAAGAACGAAAGAATGCCACATCGGTTGATGGAAATTAAAATGATGAACCTACAGAAGGCTGGATTCAAAGACACCATGAAAATCTAAGTGGAAAAATTATGCGGCAGGCTAGTCCATTTTGCTGAAATGTCATTGCAGCAACTCAAAATGGTACTCAGTATTTTGTAATGCCCCCACGTGCTTGTATGCATGCCCGACAATGTCGGAACATGCTCCTAATGAGACAATGGATGGTGTCCTGGGGTATCTCCTCCCAGATCTGGACTAGGGCATCACTGAGCTCCTGGACTGTCTGAGGTACAACCTGACGGCGTCGGATGGATCGAAACATAATGTCCCAGAGGTCAGCCGAGCATGGGGGCCAGTCAATGGTATCACTTCCTTCATCCTCCAGGAACTGCCTGCATACTCTCGCCACATGAGGCTGGGCATTGTCGTGCACCAGGAGGAACCCAGGACCCACTGCACCAGCGTAGGGCCTAACAATGGGTTCAAGGATTTCATCCCGATACCTAATGGCAGTCAGGGTGCCGTTGTCTAGCCTGTAGAGGTCTGTGCGTCCCTCCATGGATATGCCTCCCCA
>JAVQJL010042591.1:0-18506 GCA_036024295.1 Nannoperca obscura
GGGGGGGGGGGAGTCTGAATACAACAAATTCACTCACATGAGGATCTATCTAGAACGTACAAAGAACAAAATGTAACACCTTTTTGACTACACAAATATTCCTGTAGTTTCATCAGATATCTGAGTCTTACAATACATTGTAAGAATTCCAATGCCCCCCCACCACCCCCCCACCCACCCACCCACCAAACACATGCAGTCTGCTTCTCTTCTGTATGTAAATGCTGTGCCTGAAATATTACTGTAATGTTTGGCTGGCTAAAACTACGGTGTCCCCTAAACAAATATTGATAGTGTGAATGTATTTCACCAAATGTATTTCATTGATCCTGCTGATGCCATGTGACTGATTAGCGTCACATTGGCTCTTCTCACTGACTTAAAATTCAGCATACTTTCGGTCAGTGACTTGCAGAAATCTGAATAGTTACCCACACATTTTTTGGAAGATTTTTCATTCTTAATTTCACCAATAAACCTCTGATAAATGGTAAACACTCATATTACATTGATATTACACATTTTGTGTGTATATATATATATATTGTGTGTGTATATATATATATATACACACACACACACATACATACATACATAACTGTATATATTCCTTGTAAATACAATTTAGTTTTTCCATTTTATTTCTTTGGTGCTACTTTTTGAATAGTTTCCATTGCCTATTTTATGGTGTATATTATATTCAAATTTAAATCCTTGAATATCTGTTTATACATGTCCTGTGTGTGTAGCATGGAGGTGTTACAGTTTAATTTCATTTCGCAGTCCTACTGTATAATGACAAATAAAACACCTTCAATATTTAAACTGGTATTACAAGAAAAATATATGATGATGATTAGAAGATAATTTCTTGTTTAACCCAACAAAACCAAGATAAATAATGAACAATCTTGAGATAACAAAAATAAAAATAGATTTAAAAACCATGGCTGTGCATAATTATTATTGTTATGTCATTATATTTTTAATGACATTATGAATTTCCTAAACCCTGAAGACAATATACTTTCAAGAATGTGTTGAAAATAAAGCATGGAATGGCCAAAAAAAAAGACAGAAAAAGAAAGTCGTCCAACTTTTAAACACCAACCTCAGATATTCCCTTGTTTTTGGTGTTGTCATTTGGGTCTGTAGGAGGAATAAAAGCTGTAGACGAATCATTGGAGCTCTCTTTTTCCTCCTGGAAAGATAAATAGATGGATGATGATTTACACAGTGGAACAATAATACAGTGTATAGTGTGTGAAGGTTAAGATTAGCAAGTCAGTACCTGTGTGAGTCCTGGACTGGGCTGTGCTAGAGGCTGTGGCTGAAGTGGTTTTGATTCTTCCACTCTGCCATTCTTCACAGCCTCCAGCGCAGTGGTAGTTGAGTCCAGACTGAGTTTGGGAGTAGAGCGGGGACTGGCCTGTGGACTGATCTCATTGTTATTGTTCTGCTTTAACAGGTGACTGTTCATTAAGCTGGGAGTTCTGGGGGGGGGAAAAAATATTCGAATGTCAATTTCTTTTCCCACAAAGCGTCAGATGTGCACGTTATGAAATCCAGAATCATTAATTGTGCATATATTATGATAATCCCCCATGCATAAAATTAAGATGAATAACATTAACTAATTAATTAATGGTAATAGCCTTATTGACACACTTGTTAACTCTTTTCTAATGATAGAAACAAACAAAATGTAGCTAAATATTCAGGTCACCTGTTAACAAACATAGAATCCAAATCCGAAAAAAGAGTCTGCACATACAGGTACAGATACACTTATCAGGTGCACATTACCAAATAAAGTGCTCAACATATTGCACACATAGAAACACACAGTGTTCAAAGAATCTTTAAAATACATTAATTATTGCATTATAATTGCATAAGTGTATGTGGTTTTTCAAGCTTTAGTTTATATAATATATTGCTATTTCAGGCTGAGCTTTAGAGCTTTGGGGAGGGTGATAGTGGGACACTGATATTGTGTATAATATGATTTAGAAGTGGTTGGGGAAGTTACTATTAAAGTTTTGATACTTTCTTCTGCAACGAAAATGGGTCATCATTGTAATCTGGTTGCTTCTGGTGAAGAGAAATAAGATATCATTTAATGATAATGTCAACCAAAAGAAACTGTTATATTAAAGGCAAACAAGATAGATTATATAAAAATAGAAGCCTAAAACTGTTTTTTGTGTAATTTTTGTAACTGTTATTTGTTCAATTTGCACAGTATGCTTTCCAAACACAAGTGACTAAATAAAGAAAGTTAGTGTCATCCAGTTTTTCCCGTGCCTTTTTGTTTTGTTAAGTTATTTGTAACATGTATAAGGCCATTAATTAATTCATTTGATGCTCTTACTTTATTCCCTTCTTCTCTGGTTTGTGTTTGGAGACCCTGCTCCTGGAGGCCAGGGAGATGTGGATGTACAGGACTGTCATAATAATGACGGGCAGATAGAACGCTGCTATAGCCGTCCCAAACGTCACTGCAGGGTTAGAAAGGAACTGTAGAAAAAAGAAAGAAACATTTTTATCTACAGAGACACTCGCAGCATTAGGGAGACCCTTGACGGACCGCTGCAATTTGCGAGTTGAGTGTCATGTGACCAACGGGGTAAGCCGAGCTAGCATGACCGCTAGGGACTGAGCTCCTCTCTCTTGCTCTCCCTCTCCATATGTACACACTCATATCCCATTAATGCTTGTCACTAATTCACCTTCTTCCCCTAGCTGTGTGTTTCTCTCGTCCCCCTCTCTCTCTCCTTCTGTTGCTTTCTGCAGATGTTTCTGCCTCCGGTGCTGTAGAGTCTGGATCTGTGGTTGCACCTGCTGCCCCCGTTTTCCTGCTCAACTACTACTACTTTACATCGCTATGTAGATCTGTACTGTATATATATAATAATGCTACTAATATACTAATATATTTCTTATATAATTTGACAAAAATGGAGTGTACTTCCTTTTTCTCTGCTGGTTCTGCCTGAAGGATCAGTAAGTTTTGTCTACTGTACCTGAATATAACATTCTCCAGGTGGCACTGTTCGCTGTCCAACGATGAACTGCCAGAACAAGATGGCAGGAGCCCACAAGATGAATGACAGGATCCATGCTGCTGCGATCATTAACCCCGCCATCTTAGTTGTCCTTCTTGTCGGATACGATAGGGGTTTGGTCACGCAAAAATAGCGATCGAAGCTGATGATCAATAAATTCATCACTGAGGCGTTTGAGACAACATAATCTAAAGCTAGCCACAGGTCACAGACCACTGGCCCGAGAGGCCAGTAGCCAACAATGATGTAGACCGTGTACAAATTCATGCTGAAAACACCAATGATCAAGTCAGCGCAAGCTAACGAAAATAAGAAATAGTTATTAACAGTTTGTAGGTGGCGGTTTACTTTGATGGACAGCATGACTAAAATATTTCCTGTGACGGTCACAAAGCTCAAAGATCCTGTAACCAAGGCAATAAAAAACATCTCCAGAGCTTTATATGGACTCCCTGCCCCAACTCCTTCGTCCACAGAAGAGCAGGATGTTGAATCATTGTTGGAAATGTTGCATGAGGTGTTGGAGAACAGGTCAGCTGATTGGTTCACCGATGACCCTGAAGAAAGAAAAAGAGCAATAAGAAAAGAACAAACAAAGAAATATTGGGGTGTACAATGGCAGTATCAGTGGCTGACACTACAGTAGTTGGGTTAATAGCAATTCGACATACAGAAGGAGGGTGCGTAAGCTGGTGCAGTGATATTAACCATCAGCTTCATATTGGGAAAACTAAAGAGATGATGATGATAGACTTTGGAGAAGCGAACGTGGACAAATTATTTGGAATGTGAATTTCTTGGCATTATAATCTCTGCTAACCTTAAGTGGTAAAGCAATAGTGATGGTGACATTTGCAGGTAAGTTGGCGTGATGTTTAATGCGCTGCAACTGAGCAGCTACCGAGTAGATACCCGGCTCTTTCACAATGGTAGAGCCAGCGACTGGTCAGTGGTGGCCACGGTCAAACGGTAAAACACCTACAGACACCTACAAACATATCCAGGTCTACTTATAAATATTATATATAATAGTTAATCTAATCTAATCTAGGTATAAAAGTATTTTCTTTTCCCCAAGCAGCAGCATATGAAATTGAATTTCCTGTGGCTGCTAGAACAGGAAAATAGGAACCAAATGCCAAACAGAAGAGATTCAGTTACAATACAAAACTTTTTAAACGTTATTTTACAAATATCATCTACACAAATCCAAAAGGATGATCTTTTTTGATTTGGTGTGACATGACTCAAAAAACGGTGAGAATGTTGTTCACCTGCGGAGCAGGAAGTTATACCACTGGATAAGCCTGACGGAAGTTCCTTGTCACGAGTTGTGTATTTGCGATGATGATTTCAGCTTTTCTAACTCGGTATGCCGTGTGGCGTGGGATTCCGCTCAACCCTCTCACTCAGAAGAGAAGCGGCTCCTTAAAGATTCGGAAAAGAAACCCCCATCTGTCCGACATTAGCGTTAGCACTTTTAATAGTGGGTTAGGGGTAGGGGTTAGGTCAAGTTAGGGGTCTCACCCCGAAGGGCAAGTGGACACAGGCTAGGGTCAAGAATATTATCTTCTATTAAACGGGGGGATTAAAAAAATAAACTAAAAATATGGATAGATGAATCACAAGTGCTATAAGTAAGTACATTGCTGCCAATGGCAGAATCAAAAAGAGCATTCAATCTAAGAACAGATTATCTTTGTACATTATCAAATACAATACATTCAAACTACAATGCAATTCCAGTATAATACCGTACAATATGCTATAATTTGTAGAAACAATGTGTGATTTAAGTGCTGTTGTATTCCCGGAACAAATGAGTCTTTTCTTGAAATTATAAATAATTATAAATAAAAACATATGGGTTAGGGTCAAGGGTACCACTCCTTATAATCAGTTATGTTTGAGGGGCTGCTGGTTGTTCTAGGACAACCTGCCTGTCTTCAGTATCCCTGAGCAGTCTGCAGACCTATCTGACTCGATACATGCCGTGGGGGAATTGCTAATCTTACCTCCAAACTGATGACGAATTTGCTGACAACATGACTACCCAAATTGAAGAGAACTATTTCGAGAACCTTATTGTGGTGGTAGTTCAAGTAGAGGTGGAAAGTTAAAGTTAAGTTAAGTGGTTGTATCACAGATTAACTGCCCAATCGGTAAATACAACAGTAAGTGAACACATCATGGATCATGCAGCCACGACGTTCAGCGATGACTCATTCATAAGTATGTTCAGTCTGTTGCTGGTTCAAACCATTACTTGAAGTTCGGTATAAATCCAGCCTATCCAAGCACTGGGTTAATAGCTCTAGACGTATCAGATTATGATTGTTTCTATGGCTTTCACTGCATTTGTTTTGTGTAGTCACTTTGAAAAGGTGACCACCACTAATGAAAACGAGTCAGACTAGAATATTATAAAGCAGTCAATGGCTGAAATTAAATGCTCAAACCTTTCTAATACATTAACACAGAATGGTAATCAAACATAATAATGCGTGCGTATAATGTTGGCACCACTTCAAAGCCCCATGCGTATTTAAAATGAGTGCATACCCTCTAACCAATCTGTTCTGTGAATTCAATTTAGGCCATGGTTTAAAAATACAGTATCGCTCTTTCGACAAGATGCTGAGTCAACACAGTTATTCAGTTGATATTCAAACTCATTTAACGGAGAGAGACTGGCTGGCTCTGAGAACATTCAATATTAGTCAATAGCCAAGTCAATAATCACGGTCAGCGATGACTAATTACGCAACCCTCCTGACATCATAGCCTATATCGGGAAATCAAACCTAAACGGGGTATCTGGGGATCTTCCCCTAGAAAACTGTTAATTTCAGAGGAGTGTTGTAAGTGGAGTGGGGAGAATAAGGGGGGATAGAGGCATTGAAAAATGCAACTCTCAAGAGAATATAGATTGTTAAATATCTGCAATGTGCCTCAGAGAAAGCGAATCCTTCTACATAGAAAAAAGTGGGTTATACGTCACGGAACATTACGTCAATGTTTTTTTGTTTCTGGCAAAGGGACATGTGATAGGACTGAGACAAATAAGGGATAGACAGGTTGTGGCTGATAAGACCAAATCAGGAAGCGAACGTGAGTGTCATCGTTATAAAACGCCTATTCTCACCAAGACATTTTTAAACAAACGTTTTAAAAGGTCTCCGTTTTAGGTATTATAAAATGCTGGACTGTTGTGGACGCCGGGTACGTAACACGTAGCAAATATCCGCTATCAGCCTTTTTGGGTATGATTTTAAAGCAAATCTTTATCCTGATGACATTTTGCTAAACATTATCTCACCAGTTGACTCCCAATCGAACTCACTGATTATTTCCGCCAGCACTCTGGTTGCGAAATCAATTGAGGCCACTGCGCTTAGCCATCTTACATCCCCGGCAGATTTAGCTTCAACGCCTATTGAATGAAAGACACAGGGGATGAGATATCTTGGTATCACAATTAGATCTATGGTTGAATGGACCTAAGCTTTTGAAATCTACAAAGCAAGATCTTTAAGAGATTGACGACAATGCCTTTGTCATTGTGGGGGAGAGCAGAACTAATTCAAATGAATATACTCCTGAGACTATCTTTCCTCATCCTTAAATTTCCACAGCAGTGGTTAAAGGACATAAACAATCTTTACATTTTATGTGAAAACCTATATACCCAATGAGTCTGAAAAAACATACCATCTCTAGAAACATGGGTGGCTTAGGTATACCTGATAATTATCATTTATCCTATAATGGCAGATACTCACTATCAAAGGCAAATGCAAGACATTGTGAAGATGGTAATTTGAGGTGGTTAGAACAAAAAGCTGAAAGTAATACGTGTATTTTCCTAGCCTCCCTCTGGTATTACCTGACTTTTAATTAAAAATATTGATAATCCTCTATCCCCCGTCATGTGAGATAGCGTCACAGAACTTCCACAGATGTTTTTTTGTATTTCTGGCGTATCCCTTCCCTCGTGTCCAATTTGGATGGACCAATGCAGATATTCCTCTGCAACCAGCGACGGTGGGGCCCTTTGGTCAAATTCACACAGGAAATGTTTAAAGAGTTAACACAGAGCCGGTCACCAGATGGGAACTGATTACCTGATTGGCTGGCTGATTTAGCCTTTCAACTTTACATGTAAAAATGTATAAAACCACCGGAATTTAACACTAATAAAGGTAAATATCAGATATCTTTATCTCTTTTAATACTTTTAAAAATACTATTTTCTGTATTTTCTAATGTTATTTAAACGGACTTCTATGTTACCCTTTTTATATTCAGGTTTAATTCAATATGCATAAATTATTTCACTTGGATTACACTTGGCAAGAGGTTAAACACGTCCATTAAGTGTACAAAGGCTGCAAGTAGAGACAAAGGAAGAATAAAAGCTAAATTAATGCCGCTCAAAAGGATGTGAAACTGTAATTTTGCATAAAAGAGGCAAACAAAGAGAAAATAATGGCTAAAAAGGAGAAGATTGATCACAAAGACCTGGCTGTCTCAATATTACACACACACACACACACACACATATACACACCGTGGGGAAGCAATGGGTCCAGATGTTAGCTGTGATGCGAAGGTTTGTTGTGTGCAGACTGAAAAGAGGATGAAAAGGAAGAGACGTTGTAACCTCTTATTTATATTGTCTCCCATCTCTATAATCACCTGTTTTCATGGGACCAAAAAAACTCAGGAGATGCAATACAAAAAGCAATCAGAAGAAACTAGAGCGTGGTCCTTGAGTTGAAATTATCTTGATATATATATATATATAATTCTCTTACCAACAATGTGACTGCTTATACAGTCGAATAACAAAGCAAACATCAGCACCTGAGAGCAGAGGAGCTCTCTGCTCTCAGGTGCTGATGTTTGCTTTGTTATGTGTCTATTTCACTGTGGTGCTGAAATGAACGCATACTTAAATAACATAGGGCATTTTTGGGTGCAAAAACCTCACAAGCGCACTCCTTCTTGATATAAAGGACGGATAATTTTGAACTGCTGGAGCTCGCTTCTGTCTTGTCAAGTGCTGTAGGCGTCATTTTACTCCCGCCATTACACTGTGTAGAGCCTAAACACCAGAATGTCACTTGTTGTCAGTTCAGCTGAACTCACCTCAATACCCTCTAATTAGTATTCATAATGGGACTAACAATGTATCACCAAGGGTCAGGGGTAGGTGCTTTAATAATTCTCAACACCTATGACTTTTATATGACTTTAACATCAACATACATATTACCCAGCAATCACCAGTGCATATCTATGTGACAAAAATACCAAAGAATTTTTTTTTTTCATTTAATTGAATATTTTTTATAGCTGACTATTTTACAAAAACAATGAAAACCATGATGGAGATGGGTTTTTCCTTTATGAGGGTATATATAGCAAATGGCACATCAGGTTTATTTAATATTACTCCTTTGTTGAATGCATGTTTTCTATGCCAGCGGGCTCGTCCTGTCACTGGGCCCTCCATACCTCACAGGCCCCTGCGCAACCTGTTATGCAACCTGATCAAGAATGAACAATTATGCTCAAAATTCACAATTTAAGACTTGTTCGTAACCCTTATAAACTACAAAGAAAATATTTTATCTGGTTTACACAGAGGTGCAAAATGAATGCAATTCACAAGATCCTTCCCTCAAACAAAGACGGCAACTAAATAAGGAAGCATCTTTAATTTCTGGTTGACAGTGCATATCTTCCAATATCATTTCCAAAGAGTGAGGCACATTAACTTACTACGTGCCAAAATAGTGCAACGTCAACATTATAAAGGCAATTAGCACATACTTGTGTTGTTAAGGTTCCAAAGAATGGGTTAGTTTAGTAGTATTTAGTATTTATACAAAATGTCTTTGTTTGATGGTCATTTCGCATACAGTACTTTGGAGCATACAGTTCAGGTATTGCACGTTCACACCATTTAAAAGCAACATTTTCCTTAATAGTCTGCAATATTTCTTACATGTGTTCTGCGTCTTTTACTCTGTAAAAGTGTTCTTGCCAAAATCTGAATATATATTAATAAAAAAAAGACATTTCAATTATACCTCAAGAACACATCCATGCACATAGAATTGGCCTAGATCTTTTATGAAATATACAACACAGGCAGATGAAAGGTACATTACTAATGATTTCATCACCATCACACACTCATACATACATGAGCAGCATTCCAGCAATAAGGCTCCAGCCAGCATACTGTTTTAACATTGATATCTCTCTAATGGGCATTCGCTCTTCAGTCATCAGACAACTAGCAGCCAGCACTCTTATTGAAATATTCATCTAAAATAAACTTTATATTAAATTACACAACTGTAGACATTCGCCTGTTTTATTCCTCATATACCTTTTGCAGCTTTAAAACTGAAAACAATCTACCTGCTCTCAAACTTAATGTTTAAAAATAGAAGCCATTGACCATTGTGATGCAAACATCTTGTAATAATTACTGTGCAACCTTTTTTTTTGTTTACTGCATGTTGTTTGAGGCTGTAGTTTGCCTTATTGTGTCTTGGAGCTGATATGGTTTAAATCTGGGGTGCGGAGCTTTTTTCTCTTCCTTCTGGTAGTGAGAGAAATTACACTTTTGATGCATGTGTATGGCATACAGTCAGTTTGGACATACTTTCCCATTGTGTCCAAACATTCGACTGGTACTGTATGCCTACAGGGGAACTTGCTCAAATTACCACAGGTCCTAAATACTATTTAAGTCAGGTAAATGCAATAGCTACTCAGCATACTCCAAATATATTACAAAGACCAACTGGTCCAAGAGCAGTAATGTGTCTTCCGTCAGTCCCTTGTCCTTTAGCGCAAGCTACACCATTGGTTATCCATACGTGTCCTCGCAGTTGATCCGCTTCTTTTTTTATCTTTTTTATCTATGGCATCAGAATCTTTTCTTGGATGCTTCAAATGTTTTTCCATCACACTCCTAGTTGCTGTGGCTTACTCACTACAGTCGCTCTCCTCAGCTCTGGCAAACCAGGGCCGTCCGAGGTCTGTGTGAATCATGTGACGATCAAGCATTTTGACCCTACATTGACGCAACTCACTCTCTGCATGGCTCATTTATATATAAACGTCCCACTCTCAAGCTTTAAGGCAATTATGCTTTACGCTCTAGGATAAAAAGTTTTTGTCTTGTCTTTTTCCTTATCTTCTCCCCAGGATCTCCACAGAGAAGGACAAGATGAACAATGGGGCGACACTCTTCTTTTTACCTCAATGCTTAAAGCAAAATAAACATGTCACATTTTGAATAGAAGGCTCAAAAAGAGGATGAAATCTAAAATGGTCCTCAGGGAATGAGGCGGGCAATACAGTTTTCCGGCAAACAAGCTCTTGTGGGACCACTGTTGGTTTCATTGTTGGAAGTGTGGGCGTCGTAAACCCACAGGTCCCATTGCACAGTCCACTGTATCATCCTTATTACCAGCTCATTTTGGTGTTTTGTGTGCACACACGTACAGAACGGAAATCCCTAGTGGCCATGGGTGTGAACAAAGCCTGTTATGTAAAGACCATAAACAATTTATTATTCTGCTATCATGAGAAAACATTAATGCAATTATTTCAGCCAAAGAAAATTTTAAAAAAAATACACTGGTATGTTTGGGAAAACTTTATCTTTATTTTTGGTTTGGTAGCTTTATTGGTTGTGATAATATGGGGCTTTTTCCTATCTTTAACCAAGTGACTCAAGTCTTCTTTCACAATGAGCACGTCTTAATCCAAGTATACCCACCATGAGTAAAAGACGCACACAGCTCATTCACCAACACCGTTAGCTATCTCCTAAATCCTTAGCCATTGTCTAGTCGCTTGCTTTCTTACATTCTAAATGAATCGTGTTCATGTATTAATCTTGGACCTTTACACGAAAATCGACAGTTGTTACCCAACCATTGTGCCTGCTTCCCAAGGAAGACATGGGGCCTGTACACCAAATACCAGATGCTTGAGCTAAAGAAGGAGTTCCTGTTAAAAAATTAACCTGACGGAGCAGCAGGTGAAGATCTGGTTACAGAACCGGGGGACTGACTTATTATTGGGAATTACCATCGTTCCAGAAGGTATTGTTGGCCCCTCTTATCATCAAAATGTCAGTAGTATCTAAATTAAACATTTAATAAATATGAATGATTATATTTAAATTAAAAGATGAATTTTAAAGGTAACCTGTGGAGTTTTAGACCTTTGGTAGCGCTATGGAGCAGTTTATTCACAAGTGGGTCCCCATTTTCTTTGTGCAAGCTCACAAGATGCAAATGCAGGTGACATTGTCTTACCAATTGTTTCACACTATTTCACTGATCTACAGGTGGCAATAAAATTCCAAGAAATGCAGCAATGCACTACCAAAGGCATGGAAGAAAAAGACTACAAGCTAGTAAAAATGCATGTAAATAATGTACATTCACTCTGTTGGTTCATTGATAACATTAAAGGTGATTTTTATATTGATATTGTATTATTGTGGTTTTGTTAGCTCTTGTGATTTCTCCAAGGGACTCACTTTTTTTGTTGTTTCTTTTAATTATTATTGCATGGTCTAGGCTACACTGCATTTACATTTCATTTGCGTGCAGCTAGTTATGTTTTACTGGCAAACAGAGAACGGCCAGTTTTGGTCGTGGTAGAGCTTACGCCACATTTGCAATGTCCCCTTCACCACTTGTCAGAGCTCCTGCGGCACTTCCTGTCACATCTACACCCAATGCGAATGCCTGAACTCGAGGGGACAGATTTAGGTGACAACTCGCGCACCTCTTCCTCCAAGCCAACAGCGCGGCCGACCACATCACACTCTGTTCACCTGCATCTCAACGGTTCATCAGCCTGCAGTATATCAACCCTGGTTTCACCTCCACCCTGCCAACTTGTTCAGTCCTCTCTGTTGTTTTACCTCTCATCCACCCGCCCAGTTTTGACGTACCCTTCCTACTCTCTGTTGACGCATCCAGTAATGGTTTGGGTGAAGTATTGTCACAGGAGTTCGACTGCAAGACCCAAGATATCCCGCACATAAACTTGAGTTCTTCACAATGAAATTCGGAGTCCGAGGTTTACCGGACAGACAACTCTTTGACTTACATTCTTCCAAAAGCGAAGCTTTAGCTTGTAAGCAGAGGTGGGTTGCCAAGCTGACGCCCTACCACTTTGACATCAAGTCAAAAGACCAAAGAATGTGGTTGCCGATGCCTTGAGCAGAGAACCGTTTGTGCAACCCAGTACACTCCATCAACTCACTCGGGCCCCTAACGAGTCTCTGCTTGCTGAGGATAATGTTGTCCGGTCTGACCAGATCCAAAACGTGTTTCGCTGGTCCACCTATTCCTTCAACAAAGCTTCTGACACACAGGAGGAGGTTATTCAGTGAGTCATTAGCTCACCCGGGTCCCTGTCCAGACAGGAAGTGGCTGCAGTCCTTTCAGGGTGCAGTTGGGTCCCATTTCTTACTCAGCTCCCTCAGGCCTCAGTGTTTTCTGGCCTTAATGTTTTCACACTGTAACCCTTGCCGTGTTAGAAACAAAACACTGTTGCTATAGTAGCTATTTGTATGCTGAGACATCCATTTTGCCCTGCTGGCATTGTTTGTTTTTTTCCAATTTATTTTTGGGATCCTGAAGTATGTCTCAAGCACTCCTGTCCATATGTGGCCCAAAGATTTGGTGTATTATTACACATCCTTGTGTCCCTTTCTCTGCAGATTCAATGCCAATGAAATTGGCCTCTGTGAAATTCACAGCAGCCCAGCAACTCCACTTCTGTTTCCATTGGTGCACCACAGCTGCATATGGGGCAGCTCTGCACCACTATCCTCACCGGGTGTGGCGGCCTCTTCCTCCTCCATCAAATCAAATCAAATCAAATTTATTTATAGAGCACATGTTTAGCTCAAAGGTGAAGGTGAAGAAGTCGTTCAGGATGAAAGTTTTGTTTGCTACCGATCTAGCATTTACCAGGGCCATCCTGATTGTAGTCGTTGCATTCGCCGTCCGGGGTGCCCGACCCAGCGGCTGAATGTTGTGGTGGTTCACTCCACCTTTGCGGAGACGGGGCGATCCAAGGCGGGGGGGCTGCAGCAGCTCATCTTGGCCCCCAATAGGCACCAACCAGGCATGCATAGGATCCGGGAAGCGCCCGGAAACATAGAAGCCATGTTCCCAAGCAAGATCGTTAGCAGAGGGATTCATCCTGATAAAACGAGATTTTATTCTAGCCTTCAGGCCACTGCGTTTACCCCGGCATCTGCGAAGCTTCTTCCGGACTGGTGGAGGTAGAACGCGACAAAGGTGAGCAGGTATCCCTGACAGGAATGGAGGGAGAGACTGTTCCTATCCAGCAAAATTTGGCCGGAATAATTTTGCGCTGGCTAGTCCTATATCAAGAAGTAGTTGGCGATCATAAATCAGTAAGGCTTTGGCTTTTCCACAGAGACTGAGCAGGGATATAATAAGCATAAACAGGACTAAAGGAGACAGAGACAGACAGCAAGCCACACACACCGGTGCCATCTTACTTCCAGTCTATCCACTGTACCAATGTTATCTGTTATTAACATTATAGTACAGGTACTGTGTCAATCTACTAAGAATTTTTAGTCACTTCTAATTTTTATAAGTCGCTGGTACCACATTTTATCACAGTTATTGACTTTAGCCCTATTAACAGAACTGGTTGACACAAGTTGAAACAATCTTTGTGTTTTACTAAAATGTTCTAGGCCGTATGTTTCCAGACAAAATACTAAAGCAAAAAAAAAGCAAAGCATCAAAATGACAGAATCCATTGTGCAAATTGGAAATTAGTACTTATTGCATTCTTCTCCCATTATAGGCGCTTAACTCATAACGCTTTAAAATAATCTTGTCTTATCCTTTTAAAGCCTAGTCATAATCAGTTCTCAGGAAAGGTTGACGCTTTCCTTGATGCCCAGTCAAATCAGTCTCGTTCAATGTTGTTTGGTAGAGGAATAACATATACCTTCTCCCTTGACTTAACCATGATACATTTGCATGTCAATGACTCTGGATATATGGCATACACATTGTTGCACTCAGACACTTCATATATAAAGCTTGATGCAATATTAAGTGTTGTGTGTCTGCACAGCTTCCTTCTGGACTTCAGAAGCTCCTTGACAAAAACACAGTGTGTTGTGCCAGAAACTACAAAGCTCAGAATTCTGATAAGTGTCTCATTGTGCAACTCTACAACAGAGACAATGATTATGGTTATTGATGTCCAATAAGTAGGACTTGTACTTTGACTGTACTGGTGGCATATTTCAATAATTAATGTTGACTAGATCTAACTATTAGCTCCCAGATCTAGCAATTAAACCAGATCAAGGAATAGTCCAGTGTTATCTCTAGCGGCACTGCGGTAGTTTCCCCACATCCAATCACTGTGTTGGATCACTGGGGTGCTAATTGACGTCCAATCACAATGTAGTAGTTTGGGCGCCAATTGCAGTGTAATACATTGACAGTTATTTGAAATTGAGCATCCACAGACTTTGGAAAAGTCTCAGGGTATAACAATGTTTCGGTTGATCTACTTTCAAGATGGGTCCGTTAGAGTGGAATATACATCCATCATACAGGATGTATATAATAATGTAGAAATTACAGTAACGTGCAGGGAATACCTTGAATTGGAGCAAGGCTGGATAGAGGTGATTTGGCCTGCCAAACGGAGACGACGACTAGACCTGTCACGATTAATACTTTTGTTGGACGATATGTTGTCCCATTGTCATATTATTGTAACGTAAACGATACTGACTCATTCACGTTAATGGGCTCTCCTCTCTCATTCATCTTGAACCCAAAATGTTCCTATCCTAGAGCTGTGGAGCGCGAGCTGTCCGCGGAGATCCGCACTGCGGTGCTTCCTGTCTGAAAGGCTCAGTTGGTTGACATAGGCGCCAAATGGAAGTGGACAGCACTTCATGGTGCCTCCGCCTGTCGAACCCATTAGCACTTCATCTTGGTTCACTGTCGCTCTGTGTGTGTGTGTTTTTATTTGTATAATATGATAATGTGTATTTATTTAATAATTTTTTTTCACATATAGGCAATACTGAACAATAGTGCTTAAAAATATAATTCAAAGTCCTTACATTTTATTTTGCAATGTCAGAATGAACTGCTATTGAGCTAGTTAACACAAATACTGTATCTTGTTCACAGAGAACTAACAAGAAGTTGTCCAAAAGCGTGATGCTTTAATCCGAGGGGTTGATATATGGTCTTAGGCGAGCCCCAGAAAACAAACAGCAGAAAGACTTACAATAAAGTGAAGGAGGTAGTAATCTTACCAAAGCAAGGAATGATAGTAAGTTTGATTGGTGACTTTTGGTCATTGATAGTTTGTGATTGCATGAAATGAAATTCATTGGCTAAGCATTTTATTTCGGTTTCCCCTTCAATACATTTTCCAAAGCACACTCTCAAACAAGATGCATGTTGTCAGACTGGTTCACAGATGGAGGCTGCAATGGGCAAACAGCTCAAGAGGTACCTGCATGCTGAAAGAACCTCCAAACTGAGCAAACCCCTCTGTACTTCTACTCCTGCTCGAGATGGGTCAGATTCAGATGACACGTCTTGCGATTTGTTTTGAGCCAATAAAAAAAATAGGTCTTTTTATACCCCACCCCCCAAGGAAACATTCTTTTTTGAGTGTATAGCTGCCTTATTTGCTTATGGTAATTAGGTCAATGTTATCTGCACAGGTGATCATGACCAAAGGAAGACCCTGAGTGCCACCAGCAACCAGAGCAGGTTTTGGTGGAATTAGATAAGGATACTTTAAAGGCGCTAAAAGGTATGTGGGTGCATGGAGTGTCAGAAATTAGTAGGGGCAAAGGGAAAAAACACCCCAGAAATCCCAGATTTGCCCCTAAAAATATCATAAATGGGGCAAAAATTGCTACCAAGATTTTGAGAAAAAATGATATTTACCAGTTTAGGTTAATATCCTAATCCTACAATAAACCATCCTTTTATTTTCATTTAATTCATTTAATTTCCATTTCTGTCTCTAACGCACACTCACACAAACTGGGCGACAAACTTATTCAGACTACTGTTACGATACCTGACTGGCAGAGGCAGGTGATCCTGCATCTGCTATGACAGCTCCAGCTGTAGGGGCAGAAAGTAATCTTAGGTTGTCACCAACCAGCCAATAACAGATCAGAGATTTCGGTGTCTGCTTCCTTTCGGGGCTGACGTTAACCAATCAGGATGTTCAGACAGGAGGCGCCGGCTGCAGAGCTCCTCGCCCTCTGCTGAGTTTCTGCGTCTGTTCTAATTTCTCTGCCCACTGCAACCAAATCTGTCACAAAAACACTGATAATCATTTATAAACAAAATGAATGAAGGCGATTTTAAAAATCAATGCTGTTTTTGCGGTGTTTTTTAAATTCGTCAATTATTTTAATTACGTGATTGCACATTTCTCTTTGGAACAGCAATAGTATGTTATGTATGCTTTTATTTACTACCTAGGGCCCATTTCACATTACAAACAGCAACTTTATGCACCAATTACAATTTTTGCCCCTACAACTTTTAGACAGTGGGGGCAAAGATTGCCTCCAAAATATTTCTTAAATTTTTGGGTGCATGTGTATGCTAGTGATGCCTGGGTTAGCTCTACAGCTTCCTGAACACCCCACACAATTTATTGACCCACCATCAACCATTCTAATTGAGGTTATTTAATTGAAATGTTGTCACCGTCAAGGTGGAGGTACTCTCTGATGTGATTATCCAAGAATGCACTAGCCATGAGTGATCTATTGTATTTATTCAATACAATCGATCATATACATCAATACAAATGCAAAAAAGATAGTGTAATTGCTTTATATCAGCACTGTTGGATGTTTAATGTTTAATGACATGTATGTGCTATTTTGTCTCAATTTCTTATTTACACCTGGACCCCTTTTTATATCCTTGTTTTAGAGCTGCCAGGATTGGTGGCTACCATGAAGACAGTTCTGGACAACATTTTAAATTCACCAGGATCATCAGCATGTAGTTCCAGACCCAGCCACGGTGACTCGCAGCAAACTGGCAGTGATGACTTAGTATGATCAAGGACTGTAACCGTGCTCCATTGCTATTGTTCTATAACAAAGTGATGGCATATTAATGGCACTGTTTGCCCCACTGTTACGTTCCTCCTCCGCATGGAAGGAGTGGTTGCAGAACATAGAAAATGTAGCCGACAAAAATAATGGGATTTGAGCCGTAGTCGAAATCTCAGAGAAATATATTTAATAAACAGAACGAGAACAAAAAGCACACCACAACTGGCGGAGGGAGATCGGGACAGTGGGCTGAATTCAAATAAATGAACTTAGCAAAACAAAACCCCACTGTCTGATCTATCGATGAAAAGTAAAATGAAACAAAAACCAGCTATCTAACTAATCTACTAATTACTTGGAAAACGTTACATAAGTGGAAAACAGCCCCTACAACCTAGTGTCTCTAGACAGTTTTATTGTACTACGTGATGTACATGTTTGGGTTAACCCGTACTCACCTACAGAGTCCCATCTCCCAAACAAAAACACAAAACGACACGACCACGTCGTGGCCTCCAGGCTGAACGCAAAGCTACGCTATTCACAAGTATACAAACACTGGCGCTCGGTCAACAATATCTCAGTTCTCTACTCCAACTCTCTGCTTTGCTCTCCCTCCACTGCTCACTCTCCACTCCACTCTCATTTGTGGGGACATTTGTAGCTCTCCCCGGCGACGCACAGCTGCAGATGATTGTCCTAATCAGCCGTCTGAACCGGAAAGACAAAACACAAGAAGGAGATTCTGCACAACATCCCCTTCAAACTACAGTGCCCCACTGGGCACGTAACACCCACATAAGTACACCTTCTGTACTATTTGAATATACGCGAAATGTAAATAGTGTGCAGAATTGAGAATAAATGCAAAATTACAACAGATACACTTGCATTACAATTATATATTAATATATTAATCTTTGGGAAAGACACCCTAGCCAACTCTATCCTTACTGGAAAGGGGAAAAAAGGGGAGGTCAAGAACCACCTTGACCCGGAGAAATTACAATTATAGGTAAAGATAATCTTTATTAATGTCATTATAATAAATGGATTTCAATGTAATATATTATCTATTGTATTATAATATCTTAAGTTTTAAATATTACGATTTCTTCCTGTTTTCACAGACATAGTTAGAGACAGATTGTCACGACTGGTGGAACGAAGGACTGGACCCAAAAGCACGACTCACGAGAAGAGGTTTTCAAAAGAAAGATGTTCTTTTATTGTGTATGGGAACACACTATGGTAAACTTGGCTAA